>LKNJ01001644.1:0-71779 GCA_002120245.1 Maccullochella peelii
TGAGGATAAGCGGTATAGATAATGGATGGATGGATGGATTTCCAAACTACTTTAACTACTTGGAATAACAGCATGATGTGCCCTTCTATGTTCATTGTTGTAAAGGGACGGACATCTTAAATTCCTAATGGTAGATAGCTATGTACAAAAAACATTTAGAGGTTATATGACGTCCTCCAATCCACAGAAGGTGCAGTGCTTGCAAGGCCAGCGCTCATTTGGGGAACGCCCATGCTGCTTCCACAATTATGTCCAAAAACTGTATCCTCTTTTGAAAAATAGAAAAAAATATGCACAATAGTTGTAGTATCATTATGATTTCTATTTCCTTACATAAAAAAGTGAGGAGAATTCAAATTTCATTTTGGCTTTAGGGCATGCCTGGGCCTGGCTCTTCAATATATTATATACCTTTTAACTCCTTCCTATGAACTCCTTCCAGTTATGAGATTGTCTATTTACTCATTCAGACCAAAGTAATACAGTATATTTTTGTCTATTTATTTATTTAATATTGAACCAGGGATAGACGCTAATATGTTTAAGCACTGGCCCCACGGGCCACCAAGCCCCTAAATTTGGTGGCCAAAGTACATTTTTGGTGGCCCAAATGTAAAATTATGTAAAAACAATACAAAAAAGGCAATTTAACGCAAATTAACACAGCCTTCTTTAACTGTGACACTTCAATACATGAAAAGACATTAACAGAATGAAAATATATTTTTATAACAATTTATTTAAATTGAAAATTCCCCTTTGGGGCAACATACTTCCAAGCCAGTGTGCCATTTTTACCTCCTCAGATGAAGCCTTGCTGGTTCTTTCTAAAACTGGGGTCTGAACTGACCCAGTAGGTGACAGTGATTACAGATTAATATTTCCATCCATCCATTCGTTATCTAAACCGCTTATCCTCAGAGGGTCGCGGGGGGGCTGGAGCCTATCCCAGCTGACATTGGGCAGGGTACACCCTGAACTGGTCACCAGTCAACCACAGGGCTGACACATAGAGACAGACAAACATTCACACTCACAGTCACACCTACGGGCGATTTAGAATCATCAGTTAACCTGCATGTCTTTGGATGGTGGGAGGAAGCCGGAGTACCCGGAGAGAACCCACGCGGACACGGGGAGAACATGCAAACTCCACACAGAAAGGCCCCAGCCGACCGGTGGGGTCAAACCGAGAACCCCGTGCCAGCCAGATTAATGTTTCCGGGGTTGGAATAATTGCTTCAGCTGTGCCTTTTGCCACAAGTGATGTGATAATCACCTCAGTGTCAGTGTCCAGCCCCTGCAAACAAGATACAGCATGAGTCATTGCTGTGCTTTTTAATTGGATAACTTGAGACTGAGCTTTTTCCTTAATCAGTGGTATGGTACTAAAACTTTGTGTGTTTGTGTGTGTGTGTGTGTGTGTGTGTGTGTGTGTGTGTGTGTGTGTGTGGTAGCTCTATGACTGGTGAAATTCAAAAGCAAACTGAGGAGTATGAGAGGATGAAATGGGATTTGCAGAGCAGGATACAAGAGGTGGAAGGAGAGCTGACCCTACAGAGACAGGTGAACATACATGCACACACACACACACGCCTGCACACACTTTTATCCCTTTGAAGGTCTGAGACTCTTGTTGTCTGATGTCTTTCTTTGAAATGTGCCATGATATTGATATCTGTTGTTCACTATTGTGAATAAAACTATTACGACCTCTGCTAGCTCCCCCCAAAATATAGAATATATTAATATGACACAGTGGAAACCACGTTGGGCTGCTGACACATATGCACAGCTATGCCACAAAGCAACTCTACACACTCTACGTGTTGTGTTACAACTCTTCCGCAGTTGGCTCTGTACCGTGGAGAGCCATCCAGTCCGGGACTGAAATAACTGGTAGAACAGCCAGACATTCAGAGGGGATCAGCAGCAGACCTTTAGGATGAACCCAGACAAAAGAGCCCTCAATCTGTGACTATGACTGGTGTCTGAATTGGATGGCTTAGATGAGCAGGTGTTAACACTGAGGGATAAATAGGAGAGGATGAAACTTGTAGGCTAGTGTTGACTCTGCGAAGCAAACCTGCTGTTTATCTGACACTCATCAAATAACAACGTAAGATTTATTATCATTTGCCCCTTACTGTGATACTGGAAAGGACTAATGAAAATGGTAATGGACTTTTACTTATATAGCGCTTTTCAACTGTTGAAATGGTTCCCAAAGCGCTGTAACAGTAATCTAAGTTCTAATGACTCTGTCTGTTTTCTTTTAATTGTTCTGTATTTATTTGTTCTTTCTAATATGTTAATTTTAACATCATGTTGTAGTGCACACAATTGTGCAAAACAGTTGTCTAATCTTTTTCACATCTGCATGATGCACCCTACTAAACACACATTCACCCTGAGTTTGCATGTTTGAGCTATTCTTATGAGACTGCTGTCGCTAAGGGTGTAGGTTGGGTTAAAGAGGTGGGAGAAACATTGAAGTCACGGGTTCCTCAACAAAAAACACAAACAAAACATGGAGTTAAACTGTATTAATGTAGAAAAAAACAAGTTATAATGAAATTGGTCATTGTGCTTTCCATAAAGAATGGCAGTCTAACAAAATACATTAGGACTGTTGTGTAAACTGCTTCATTATTAATTCACAAACCCAACCTAATACAACCTGATACAACATTTTACATAATGTGTATGTACATCTTTACTAAAAAGAGCACTTTCAATTACTGCTTTATCTTTGATTAATGGTAAATTGAAAAGGTGCCCCTGTACCTTGATGTGGGTGGTGGGGTAATTCAGGGAGTCTCCATGGATGCAGGAGACTGGAACAGGGGGCCCCTGGGGGCCAGTTGTCAGCTCTGGCCTTAGGAGGGTGATGGCACTACCAGAGTCCAGCAGGGCCTCCGTATCCCGGGCTCCTATCCTAATAGGAAGCCTGGGGGCATTTGTGTCCTCATGGGCCCAGCAAGTGGTGAGGTAGCTGCCGGCCCTCTGTTGTGAACCAGTTGATTCGGCTGTAGGCATCGGTTCGTCGATGACAGGACAATTTCAAACTAAATAGCCCTCTTGTCCACAAGTGAAGCACTTGATTTACCAAAGGTCGACACCGTGGGGGTGACCTGGGCTGCCCTACCTGGGTAGGGCATTAAGGCTCTAAGGCTCTGAGCCTGCTGGGTTTGGGTGTGGATGAGCTGGGCCAGCGCATTCTCCATAGCACTGTGTGTCTTCCTCTCAGAGTACCTATCTTATTGTGAATCTACAGCGACAACATCTCTAATCATTCTCCTCTGGCCGATAGGAGATGACAACAGCTTTTGACAGTGAGCTCAGACAGCGGGAACATGAGTTCAACTTGAAAATGGATGAGATGCGCGCGGTGGTGCTGTCTCATGATCTCAGGGTGAGGAGAGTTACAGGATCGTGTGTCTCTCTGTAAAGAGGATGTGTTTCACTTAAGTAATGAATCCATTTATGTTGTCCATAAATACCAGGTTTGTGTGTACACAACATATACTGTATGCAAAGTCGTTCTGTTATTCAAAATTCACAACTTGCATACTTACTCATACTGTATTTATATTAGTAGTATTGTAAATCTAAATAATCTAAATAAATTAATAAACAGCAGGTTACATGTTTGATTTTTATGTTGACCTCTAATCTTCCCATGCTAGTCCTTCACACCTAATGTTGTCATCATTTGTTGCTATCTCTCTCTCTCTCTCTCTCTCTCTCTCTCTCTCTCTCTCTCTCTCTGTGTGTGTGTGTCCGTCCTTATCCAGGTGAAGCTGCTGTCTAAAGAGACTGAAGTTCACTGCCAGGCTCATCTCCAGGCCACAGAGGCTCTCAAAGAATCTAAGGAGTTCTGTCAGCAGATACAAACCCAGCTGCAACACAAAGAACAGGAGATCAAAGACCTCACTGCTGTCAAGGACTACAGGTATGCTCCTGTACTATGTGTGCGTGTGTGCATCATGTGTTTACGGTTTTGACTATCCTCTGTCTCAGGATAAAGGAGCTTGAGGTCGAGCTGAAATGGATGGAGACCAAATTGAAGATGGAGGAGGATGACCACATTAAGAAGTGAGTCATTAATAACTCCTCTCAGTCAGAAGAAATTTGCAAAAGAATGAAAAAACTGAGAGGCATATGACTGATTCTTACCAATAGTGTCATTTACAACTGTTTGTAGAATGTATGAGGTTATTTTTCAGTTAAATACCTATAGCCAATAGCAGCAGGAATTAAAAAGGTGCGTCTGTGTCCAGATGCCGTAATGACTGCTCGGCAAGAACTTGCCAGTTTTTTTTGTTTTTTGTGTGGTTGTTTGTGCTTCTTTATCCACTTCTTTTGGTGAGAATTAGATATTACCAAAGTACACTTCTGAACATTGGATTTTACTCAACTCCCTGGTTTTCCAGCTTGTTATGTGCAGAGTGGCCTGTGAGAAGCTCACCAAGGCAACAACAATAATAACGGGAGTGCATCTCAGTGAAGGTGAAAGGAAAAAACATCTTGGAGGACAACCTGGTGTGCAAAACCTACAGTACTTGAGGCCTGGTGGATGATCTTAGGGCAAGGATCAGATTCTAACAGGACATGGGAGATTGTGGCATCTTCTTTGTAACTGGGATATGGCTCACCCACAAGGTGCTGGATCGAGCCATCCAACCATCGGAGTCCTTCGATATTTTCTGTGTGGATGGAGCAGAGGAGTCTGGCAGGTCTGAGGTGGTGGAGTCTGTCTTGTGATGAACAACAATTGGTGTAATCCCAGAG
This sequence comes from Maccullochella peelii, assembly GCA_002120245.1. NCBI lineage: Eukaryota > Metazoa > Chordata > Actinopteri > Centrarchiformes > Percichthyidae > Maccullochella > Maccullochella peelii. Next base: position 4,795 of record LKNJ01001644.1, read on the forward strand.
ATACTAAAACTCTCTCCCGCTCCTGCTCACCTGGCTTTGAGCATCTGACAATCTCATTCCGTCCATATCCAGGTTGCTTTTCTATGTTATTTGCAGAAGATGCCTTATTGTGCACTTGTAAATGTACTTGATATGACTAACTGAATGAAACCTTTTTAATCAATTCAGCACTGAGGCAGAAGCCAGCAGAAAGGCGATTCCAGCTCTGGGATGAGGACAGCATAGAGACACTGTGAGCGTGTTTTGAGCATTTTTGAGGACACTTCTAGTAACTTGGATGACTTGACAGAAGTTATATCTGGTTATATAGACTTCTGTGTGGGTACAGTCATACCGACAAAGACCAGTGTTCCCAAATAATAAGCCATGGGTGACTTACTCTTCCCTGATACTCAGGTGGTCCCGTCACTGTGGAAACATCAGTTGTTGTTTGAGGGACGTGCTTTTGCACATCCTGTATATGCATCTGAAAGGTAGCAAACCACACGCCCAAGTCCTCTTTGCTGATTTCTCATCTGCACTGATCCTGGCTGACAGACTGAAAGAGCTCTTTGGATTGGACTGCAGTTTGATCAAATGGATTTTAAACTTCCTCACTGGGACAACTCAAAGGGTGAAGAAGGAGTGTGTTACCTCTATTGGCACTCCACAGGGCAGCGTGTTGTCACCACTGCTGTTTACTATACACTGACAGCTGCCGCAGCAGATGCTCAGGACGCCACCTGATTAAATTTACAGATGACACAGCCTTGTGCTAATGCTAATTTAAAAAGGATCAACAACAAATTGGAAAACAACACCATTCTTACTCTGTTTATAAGTCTTTTATTGAGAGCATCATTTCTTATTGCATTGTTTGCTGGTATGGAAAGTCTAAAGCAAATCACAGGAACAAACTAGGGAAAATTGTGGGGTTGCAGCAGAGTCCGTCTGTCTGTACCACCACCTGTACCTAACCATGCTCACTGTGAAGACTGACGAGGTCTGCCACGAGCATTCCCATCCACTGGCAGTAGAGTTTCGGCCACTACCTTTTGCAAGCAGGTTCAGATACCCCAAAATAAGAACCAACCATGTAAAGATGATTTTATTCCCATGGCAATAACACAATTAAATAAGATGTGGTAGCCTTATTGGTGAGGTGCAATATATATATATATCATTTAACTTTTTCTCATCCCATATATTTTATGTCATTCTTCCCTTGTGATATTTATTGTGAAAAAATTAAACAGATCAAATGGTTTAAATAATAAAGATGGCTTTATTTGGCTGTTTGGCCAAATGCAGAGGACAGCAATTCTGTCCGTATCTGGACTTTGTTTTCTTCATCACTCAAAGCTAGCGGCTGTCCTTGTTTTCTCTCGTTCAGCTACAGCGGTTCATGTCACCTTGTGCATAAAAGCCAAATCAGCTATAAAAGACCTTACCATAAGTCATCTAAATGTCTCCTAATGTCTAACTGTATGGCTGTTTCTGTCAAGATATGAGGGTGTGGTCTGGGCTCTGAAGGAGTGTGATGCGCAGCTGGGGTCTCAGTGCCAGGCCCACACAGAGGAGCTGCAGAAGGCTGAGAAACACATAGTCAAACTACAGGAGAATATGGAAGTTCTGGCTGCACAGGCACGCTGCAAACAGGAAGAGCAGCAGGAGGCCATCGCACAGAAAGATGAGACAATCCAGAGGTGAGACAGACGGACACTGATAATAAAAAAAAAAAAAGACAGAAGGTAAAATCATCATATTGACATTAGCAAAGCTGATATCTGTTGAGCTATGTACATTTAATATGCAGTGTGTGTACTGTATGTGGCTGCTCATTCAGTGTGATCCTGTGCGTGTGTGTGTGTGTTTCTTCAAAGCCTTCTCAGAGAGGTAGAAACAACCCGGACAGACTGGGAAAGGTACATCAGTCAGGTCTCCAGTGAGATGGTTGTCAAGGATACAGAGATGATCACCCTGCAGGAGAGAGAAACCAAACTTAGGACTGAGCGGGAGAGGAACAGGGAGGAGATGGAGAGGTGAGAAGACAGCAGGAAAATGGGTTTAGATAGTGATAAATGAAGAAGAAAGTGATGGAGAGGAGGAGACAGGTAAAAACACACTGATTTAGGAGGAGTCTCCTTTAACCTCAATAGAACACAGAGGTTACAGTGAAGACATTTGAAGGTTATAAAAAGATAAGCCAAAAACAAAGGGGATAGATTTGTAATGTGTATGTAGCTTTCAAGATATGGATTATATGACCTAGTCAGAGTTGTTCTTATGATTTATGAAATGTCTGTGTGCGTGTGTCTGTGTGTGTGTGTGTGTGTGTGTTGTCAGGTACAAGCAGCAGCTGAGTGCTGGTTTGAAGAGGGAGAGGGCCTTAGAACAGATGCGAGTCCAGGTGGAGCTGGAGTGGCAGAGACGCTGTGAGGACATGAAAGTCGAACATCATCTTGCTAGTGAGCAGCTAATACAAGACCTGACCCAGGCAAGAGACCAGGTCAGCCTCTCGTACATAACACAACCCCCCTCTACACAGTGTGGATTTACTGGTGCACATGCATGGAGTTCACCTACTGTAGGGTTTTGAATGTGAATGCAGATTGCCTCTGAATATTTTGTAAACTGCTGCTGCTTTGTATTGAAAGTATTGATGGCCAGATTTAAGACTGGAGCCTGTCCCAGGGTGACAGGATGGGTGCATCCTGGACAGGTCACCAGTCTATCACAGGGCTGACACAGACAGACAATCACATTCACATCTACAGGCAACTTTTAGAACTGTATGTGTAGGAAATGGAACAATCCAAGCAGTGTTTGGTCGGAGGAGGAGAGGCGATTGTGGTGGCGCTGCATACGCACTCAGCATTGAATATTTTAGGTTATTCAGTTTTCTAAGTTGCATACGTTGAAACATAGGCATACTGTATTTCCTCATGAGGTACAGTATGTGGTCAGGAAGGGTAAGCAGGTCTTAGACAGTGTGTGACACTGTGTTTTGATGCTGATGAGAGAGAGGCGCTGAACCGAATCCATATTTAAGTGCACCATCACCCTAGTGTCAGTCACTGTATCTGGCCTTGTGCTTATTGCTCGTGCTGTCAGGAGGTGGTTGTGGGAGGGTAGGAGATGCCCATTCTTGTCAGATAATTTAACGTTAACGATAATTTTATCTGCGGTCTGGTATGCCACACTGCACTGACTGGTACCAAGTTGTAGCTGTCACTGACAACCACTGATACCAATTACACACATAATGACTACGCATAGGCTATGATTACTATAGGCTACAGTGTCTCTTCAGGCAATGATGGACCTTTTTCTCATTTTAACACCATATGGAAATTTCTTTTTATAACGAATACCAACTTATCATGTTCTAACGAGAAAAGTTTATTGTAAAAACTGTCATAATAACATGTAAAATATCTTGATATAATGTGAAAAGGATCCTGTAAAAACGAGACAAGTTTCTTGTTATAACAAAAAACCGAAAAGGTTTTTTTTCTTTGTCATGGTGGCAACAATACACTGCCATAGTAACACAACTGTTCCATCGCAAGTGGACTGGGTGCTTCTGTAGTTCAATGATTTAAGTATATAAACAATATTTTTGAATCAGGACCTTCAGTATTTGGATCAAGTAGCTTGTTAAAAATAATGTGTGTCAGATTTAGTAGGCTACAGCTGTTCTTTCAGTGTGTCAGATGCATATTTAATTAACATTTAAGGAAACATATCAGATCGGACTCGATTTTGGCAGATACCCAATATTATCTTGGCCCAGATGCATTGGCATCTGGGACAAGATCAAAACCACTTGATCGGGACTTCCCTATGCACTCATTTTCATTCCAAAAATGTGTTTATAGTGATGTATTATGTAATACATATACAGGCAGAAATAGAACCACTTTTGTCTCTGTGCTGGTTTGAAGGCCCAAGATGATGGTGTAGTAGATAATGATACTAATAGAGGTTTTGTGTTGGTCTCTATCAGGCTAAAGCAGAGCTGAAGGAGAAAGAACAAGAGCTGCAGGACTTGACTGTCTTACTACGTTCTGTTAAAACTGAGAGAGACAAGGCAATACAGGTGAGAATACATCCACTTTACACTGTGTGGACTAATAGAATGGCATGGTTGTGTTCAGCCTTCGATAACTTTAAATAAATAACCACTATCAGGGTCGCAGGAACCAAATACTGAGATACAGAAGAACAAAACTCTCTTGTTGAGTACAAAGTAGTTTATTTTTCGGATTGCAGAAAGTACGATACAAATCTGGAATATGAAGGGTCTGGATTCAGAATGCAGCACAACAACATTTCTCCCAGCAATTTTTAAACCTTTCATAATAGGCTCCTCCTGATGGGATGTGATGTTTCTGGTTGGTCAATAATTTAGTCACTCAGACATGGAACTTTCTCACTGGTAAAGGGAAATTCCAGTATTTTTAAACCTGGGTCCTATTTTTACAAATTGTGGGGTTCGAAATGAGTAATACTTACCATTAGTTTTGGAATTGGTCCAGTAGATCGCCTCTGCCGGCATCCGCGAACAGGCTGCAATGGCTGCAACATAATCCATGCAGGCATCTGCTCCTGTGAAAAGTACGTCCACTAAAAGTGCTTGTTTTTGCCACTGACAGACTCAGACTGTTATTCTAATGGTCTAACAACATTATTGAAAGGATCCCTACAGAGACCTTTTTAAAGTAAGATCCTTTTTGTTTAACCAGAACTCAGTACTGAAAAGCCATGTCAGCCTTGGCCAACTGTTATCAGTTTTGGACCATTTTAAAACAGAAAACCTGTGCCACAAACTCGGGGTGTGGAGTGTGAAAGGGAAGTGTAGTGTATACAATGTTTTAGCCTCAGCCTCTGCTGCTCTAGACATGTTTTACGACATGTAGTTATATTCTTCTTATAATAATATTTAGTCTGATGTGGTTTTCCCACAAGAAAGTTCAATGACCTCGTTATTATGACAGTGTAGTATGTAGTATTAATACTCCAAGAAAAAACTCAGAATTTCCAAGATTAAAGTACAAGAAAAAAAACTTGGATATTCTCTGAGATTAAAGCGGTAAATTTACTAGAAAAAACTCACAAATTTACGAGATAAAAACGTTAACATTTTCTGAGATTATAAAGTCATAAATTTACGAGAACGTTTTTTTTGTCAAGGAACCACATCGCTTCACTTCGATGTGTTTTCCTGGGGAAACTAGAGCTCACAATCCGCTGTATCACCACCGCCACTGGCTGGTTTTACAAACCAACTGCAAGAAAAACACAGACACAACCAGAGCTACACATAATACAGCCTCTATGCTTGACTCAAACTGTTAGGCTAACAAGCTCAGTCAGTCTATCTGCAGCCCTCTTTGGGCATGGATGCACAGCTTGCAATGCTGCTCCTGCTCGGCTGTCAGGCACAGCAGCAGTAACAACACTGCACCAAGTTTGTTTAAAGTGCGTAATTTGTAAAACAGGAAGTCCCGGGAACACAGAGAGGGTGCTGTTTGGCGGGTCAGGGGGAGAGAAAAACTCACAGAACGCATCAAAAATCCACAGTGGGTGGAGCACATCGGACAACTCCTTGGTGCTAGCTGTTAAAACTAAACAAAACTGTCATATCACATCACAAACAAAGCATTATTTATTTACATTTATTAATCAGAGCATTCACAATAATCACTCAGTCAGCAGGGGAAGGTGCTTAGAAACAGCTGTTTACAGTTTGCAGCTCTCTCTCGCTCTCTCGCTCTCTCTCTCTCTCATTGACTTCCCCTTCACTTCCCTGTCTGTGGATTGCCACATGGGGGGACAATGGAATTAGGGCTGAAAGTTTTATTTACAACCATGAAAAGCAAGCAGGCTAAGAAACCGAACTGACGTGTTCTGTCTGTCTGTCTGTCTGTCTGTCTGTCTGTCTGTCTGTCTGTCTGTCTATCGATCTCCTCCGCTCCATTTCAGTCCTGTGGACAGCACCGCCCCTACACAGGCATCTCTCATTTAGCCATACTCATTTCACCATTACACAGCACAAACGCCCACTTGCTTAGCTGTGGGGCTTACAGTAATCATATGCCAAAATATTTAGACACAAAAAAGCATTAAACCACTAAACACACCGAAGTGAAATGATGTGGTTCCTTGATGAAAAAAACACATTTTTTTTCTCATAGATTTGTGACTTTAAGGTCAGAGAGTTTTTTCTCTTAATATTACCCTCCTCCACAGCTCTGTAATTTTCTCTTTTTTGTTCTTTTTTTTTTTAACCTAAAATGGCCCTAATACGTTGCTGTAAAAACATCTTAAAATGACAACATTTTTACAATCTACTCCTCGTCCCTCATTGAAAAATCCCAAATCTGTGAATATGTAAATATTCACATCTGATGTCTCCTACTTAACTGAAATGTCCATTCTCAGTTTATGTGCTGGAGTCTTCAGGTTTCCACATCATACTTGTTTAAGTTACATACTGGACCACAACTGGCTTCCAACGTAGTTGTGATATCGCAAATACATGCTTATAGGCACACAACTTAAACTGAGTTTTAAGTTGAACACAGACTGTGCTCCAATTGAATGTGCTGGTGTGCGCCGCTTGTTATGTAGGGGCAAGGGCAGGGGAACCTGGTTAAATGGAATGCAGATGGCTTATGAGGTGGCGGGTATGATGTTGACTCTCTATCAGCCAATAATGAAACAGCAGCAGGTTGTGGAGATGCTGTGATAAACTTTAATTTCATCTTTGTTTATGATGCTGTTGGTACACGTGGTATTTTGATTATGTGCCACACAAAGCCGTCGATTCAGGCTGGCATAAGCGGCATGTCCTGTTTTGTGTGCGGAATCCAAATGGAGGGGAAACAACGCCCACCAGCAGGAACAGAGACTGAGCTGGTTGGGTTACGGAGCACGCCCACAGAGAGCAGATGAAAACAGCCTTCTGGTTTCAAACGTTGCCCATACGCCGTTGTGCACAGTGAAGCTCAAACATCCAGGGCAAGGTATAATAAGTAAAACATATAGGCTATCTGAGAGGAAGAGGACTTTGAAAACAGACTCGTCCCAGCCCGAAGATGGATAACTTAATTAACAATCCACTTACTTAAATTACATTGGATTAAGGACACTAGTGTCAGATCCAGGAATGATGATGTTGGTCCGTCTGGTCTGTCTGTCTGACTTTCAGCCCTTTGTCCGGTGTTGTCGACTTTGGTCCAGAGCAAGGAATCTTGACTACTACTGGCCAGATTGCTATGAAATTTGTTTTGGATAATCCCCAGAGGATGAGTTATAGTGGTTTTGGTGACCATTTCTATGAGGCTGAAAGTTCCACATGAACACAATTCATATTCTGTTTGGCAGATTGCCACGAACTTAACTGAAGATGAACTCTTTCCATTTTTGACATTTCATGACCTTTCCTCGTATGCTATCCTTAGGCCAAGTGCATGTCATCTCTGCATAGGTAAAATTAGGCATCATCCAGCTGCTGTGACATCTCAGCGTAGTGCATAGAGGATTGTGTTTGTGTCAGTGTTGCAAGCATTGATCCCTGTCACTGAAATACCAAGAGCCGTTCCCTGGACACATTTCCCATAAAAATAACCATACTTGGCATACTACTGATTGAATGGGAAACTAACATCCTGTCTTTTGTCACCTTTCAACATCTTCTCATTTCTCTGCTCTGTAGGTTTACTTATCATAATACCGACACTAAAATGTGCCTTCAGCTGCCGCACATTGTCTTCCCTCAAGGCAATACCAGTTTTGGCACAAATCCAACTGTCCAGTCATGCGCTATTTTCACCCTGCTTCCATTATCTCAGTAGTGGGGAGCCAATCCTGCTGGGCTGATTTTACTAGGTTAGGTACTTAGGTTAACTAACCTATTACAGGCTTACCCCCCACACACCCATATATCATCTGGGCGTGTTGTATTTGCAATCTAGCTGATGCCCCTAAATTCTTCTAAGAGTGTGTTCAAAGCTGTTCTGCCTTTGGCCTTTTCCTCAAGCATCCTGAGAGGTATGATGGCCTTTCAGTCTGGCTCAGTGCCTCCCCAGCATACCAGCCTCTGTGAGAGCCACTGGCACCAAGAGGAAAAACATATTAAGGTCCTGTCCATGTAAACCTTCTCAGATGACTCCATAAACCACTTAAGCTGAATACCTAGAAAGAGGCTCTACATAGCAAGGCATGATATATGTGTTGACTTATTATTTAAAGACATTAGGCTGCATGTTCCAACTTTCTGTGAGAATGTTCAAACATTACATCCGCCATGTTCAAACTATACAATACTGAATGTGATGTTACAGCTAATCCACCACGTTTCAATGAGAACACAACTGAAGTGACCGTCACACAGCTGGTATTTTTACAGACTGTGCAGACAGCAGGAGTGGCAAAGAAAACACTTATATTGGGAACATACTGTACATGTCCATTCATTTGTCATATGTGTATCATCATTGTGACCGAGCTAATATATCTTTTTATCAAATTGTAGGGTTTGTAATTGTAAACATCCTGAGAGGATCATGACTCAATAATTCGCTTCACGCCATATAGTCAGCTTAGAAAATGTCTGTGAAAGCAGGTATATGATAAGATAGAACTTTATTTATCCCGAGGAAAATTGTTGATATATATCTTTCAGCATGGCAACAGGGTCTGTGAAGCAACCAGCTTTAGATTCACATTCATGTTAAAATGTCACGTCACCCTGAAATGTCTCCAGTGCTAAAGCCCCCATAGGACTAAAAACATCTGTGGTACAAACCTGGTTGACTGAACAACATCAATTACCCCAAGTAGGTGCTATTGTTCTGTGTATACTATTAACTGTTATAGATGGAGTTTATGGTATTTCTCTAGACATGGGAATTTGAGTCCAGAACACTTGTTATTGGAAGTTGGAAGAGCCTGTCAAAACCTGCTGTCCAGTGTTAAAGGAGCAGAGTGTGAGCACAGAGCTGAGATTAATGTTAGTTTGAAAACAAATGGTCTCTTGGGAAGTTTTATTTTTGTTAGGAGCCCCCATATTGATTTATATTGTGATATATTCATTTTCCTGGAAAATCAATTGAAAAACTGTTTATGGATGAAATAACCAAAAAAGGATGTCTGTTTTGGCTAATCCAGTAAAGGAATAGTTACCATGGTAGAAATGGTATGGCAAAATCTCTGACTATTGACAGATTTATATTGTGTCATGGTATATATCATCATATCTCCCCATTCCTATTTTCTGTTGACAGCCCTGTCTATCCGTCTGCAGTCACAGGTGTGAAACTTCTTTTGTCCAAGGGTTTTGATCTTCATCATTTCTATGTACGATATTGTGCATACAGTATGTATGTTCACAGCAATGTATCAACAGTTTGACGCCATTTAATGATCAAAATATGACACTACTACATGACCTGTATCTGTCAGTGTTCTTTCAACTGATTCTGGTAGCAATATGTCATATTCTCACTTCTCACATTACTGTACTGTAAAAATATTTTATGGGTTACAGCAGACATACATCAAGATGAAACTTCAGTGATTCTTGTTGCTGGTTCCACTTGTATGTGTTTGGTATGTGTTGCAAGGATTTTCCATATTGTTCTCCATATACAGTCTGTTGCTTTGAATACTCAGTAGCAGAGGGTGGTTAGTGACAGGTGTCTATCGTTGGCCGTGGTTGTCTATTTTCGGCTGCAGGGGTTTAGTGCGGGCCACAGATGTCTATTGTCGGCCACGGGGCTATTCCACCCCGGGTGCAAATAGCATAGTTGGCTACTGACACCTGGGTGCTAATAGAATCTGCCTTCAAAAATATTGTAGTTTGATATACACATTCTGCATATAGGTACAGAGGGTAGACAAAATAATGGATCCACCAAAAATAAATCTTAACTACAAATCTAGCTGTACCTAACAGTTTATTGTTATATGATTTGCTATATGTGTAAACTGTAAAGGAGGTCTGGCTACTGACGCTGCACATGGGATAAGTTAGCCCTGAGAAGTGCCTAAACCTAACCAAACTGCGACCGTTTCACAACGTTAACCACGTGTTGGAAAGCCTTAAGTTTAGGAAATAAGACAACCACGGTCGACACTCAACACCCGTGGCCAATGCTGCTAAACACCCGCATCTGTCAATAACTTACTTTACTTGCAATAAAGCATAAGTGACACAATACAAAAACATGAAGATACATACACAGTACACTACTCTGTCCAGATGAGTGTGTATCTATCCACAGGGTCTCACCCCAAAGGTAGATTCACTGGCATCAGAAGAGATCCGTCGTCTGCAGGAGCAGAACAGCATCCTGCGAGCTGTGATTACCCAGATGAGGAAGGACATGGAGGGTCTCAGCCATCTCCTACCCCATCCCCAGGCTCAGCCACAGGCCTCCTCTCCTCAGCCAGTTCAGCATCCAGACGTCCCTGCCACCACCTCTATCGCCCCTACGGAAAACACTCAGATGGCAGCAGGTGTGGACAGCACTCTTTTACACAAACATGGTTGATGATTTTCATCATCCAGCAATTTTCTGTAAAAAAAAACAAAAAAACATATGCATTACTGCATATACTTTGGCAATCTACACTGATATATAGATAGCTTAGATCAAACTAATAGTCAAACTTCAGATAGACGTCTAAATAAATCCATTGCACAAAGCTGTTTAGTTCTTGACTATCTTAAGTAGGACTAATTTGCCTTGAATTCTGGGTAAGACTGAAAACTAAAAAACATGACTGACCGAGCAACTGCTTCAACCCGTTTAGCCTGGGGGGTAGGGTGGCTAAGTTTTTAGGTTTAAAAGTAAGTAAGTCTGAGTCTTTATTTTTGTCAAACTTTCTAACTTGCATTAGACTAATCTAAGGGCAAAATTCAAACTGGCCTGACACTGCAGACCAGTCTAAAATATCTTGGTGAAACCGGCATCAGGCCGCACTAAGGGCACAATGCAGGCACCTCAAGGGGCGGCTAGAAGGTGCTACAAGACTGCCCAGCCTGGCTCCAGCCACACACAAACCTACAGAGGACCTGGCACCCATAGGTATTTTTAATGTGCCATTTATGTTCGTCCTGTGTTGCAGTTGAGAGTTTCAGTGTTCCACAAGAAATGCTGTTACAGCTTTCAATCAATCAATCAATCGATCACTTCATTTGTCCCCCAGTGGGGCGATTTGGTATGCAACAACGGGAATACATTTAGCACACATAAAACACAAGACATACAGACACAACACTAAGACACTACCACATTACCACTCTTACATGAACAAAATTGTGATTAAATACTGAAAAGACTGAATTATTTAGGAAAATATTACCTATCAAAACATTTTGTCCTAAAATGTCTATTTCAGCTTTCATAAGCCTATAGTAATCCATCCTTATGGATGGATTGCCCATAAGTTAAGTTCATGTACAGCTATCATGTTAGTGGTTGCACCAACTAAAACAAATTTTAATGTAGTAATAAATCCGTCCTTAAGTAATGTAGTGCAAGCTTTAATTTCAATGTAACTTTTATTGGAGACTTACACTGTAACCTGTGATCATATCCATGCTCAGCTGGGGAAACCTGGCTGCTGCTCTCTTGCAAATATTGGCTGTCCAAAAGACAGACATAGTTTAATTTCACCTAATGACTGAAATCTTTATCTCAGTTGGAATGTTATTTTTATTCTTTAGTTGTATTTTAAAAAGGCATTTTGTGGAAATTTAATTCTTAAGTCTTAATTCGTCTTTTTCCTCTTGTATGTGGTATGGATCCTGTAGGTGGTCTGTGCCTGGAGAAATGTGCCAACACCTCTGCTTTGACGAAGCAGGAGGTCAGAGTGGAACATACGGAGTCTGCTCTCGCCAACATCATGGAACAGGTACTGAAGGAAATCAGTGAACTAGTTCAATTTGACTTGTCAGTTCCATCCAGGTGACTGCCATGGGTAGTGCCGACCTATGACTGGACAGTAGGCAAGATAATTCCCTTTTATTATATCTCGGTACTGTATAACATTGCCCCAGCAAAAATTGTAGTTTATTAAAGGGTCAGTTCACCAGTCAGTTATGTGAGATGATGGGAAGATATTGTGTAAGCTGTTGCAACAACCCAGTTCCTTCAAGTTTCATCTCATTTTCCTCTCCAGAGTGCAGTGGCGCAACAGCTCCAACAGCAGAATCTGGATTTGCAGCAGCAGCAGTCCTCAGGTCTGATGTCTGGTGATTTGTTTGAAAATGTCCAGGGTGCTAAGAGCAACCTTCCTCTCCTGCATACCAGGCTGAAGCAGGCAGCGTTCTGTATCGCCCGTCTGAGCAGAGAGAAACAGCAGCTGATAGAGATGGGCAACCGCCTCCGTGCCCAGATCACCACTGCTGGACTACAGGGTACACACTCACCACCACACACACACTACATTAAAGAGCAGGCAATGTTATTAACACCATGTGTAAAAAAAGGCTATCAGTAGGTACAGTAACTGACCACAACTCATCTGTTGGGTTTATGGGGCTGGTGATCAGCAACACTGACCCAGTTAATTGGCCAGGTAAGATTTGTGGTTCTAAAAACTCCCCTCCTGTGGGGTATTTAATAAAGCGGAGTTCCAAATTCAACCAGGCTTTTATTTAAAGAATTGATATTCACAAATCATATCAAGCCTGCAGAACCTTCCTCATCTCTATCTTCCTCCACACAACAAACCAGTGAAGAAATTACTGAGACACAGAGTTGCCAGTTTATTAGGTACACTTAGCTAATTCAGTGCAATCCAATACAACAACTACAGTAAAACCTAGCTTGTTTAGTTTCTGTTGACAATCAATCAGCATCACCAGATGCTGCAATATGACATGATGCTACTGCGATGCTGATAGAACACCAAGAGAAAATTAAAATATGTATATTATTATTGCTGTGATTTTAGCTGAGAAAAAAATAGACAAACTAGACAAAGTTGCAAAGAGTGTTTAACTCATTCGTGATTCAAATTCTTCACACACGTAATATTTTTATTTTATGAATAACTATAGAGCCACCGTTGGTGCTGTTATTCCTGTTTGCAGAGGGAGTTTACCTAATCTACAGTATTACACTCATACAGCATTATGAATATTATAGGAAAGCCATTTCCACAACAGCCGGCCACTGCTTTTACTGCCCCATCAGATCAGCTGACCAATCACTAAACAGATCCCAATCAAAGGGGTGTTGCCTTGTTGTACTTCTGCATAGGATACACCTGGGGTTCCTCGCTCCAAACTCCTCCGGGAGCCTCCTTACTCCACGCCTCCTAAGGGATTGGAACATCCTCAATGACGGCTGACCTTGATCAATTTCCGGGTCACCGGCTGGAGGACAGAGGAGCGAGGACAGTAGGAATCATAATTAGCAGAACTCTGTTTATCCAACAGAACCAGAGAAGTGCTCCTCCACAGAGAAACAAGGAGACCAACATGACCGGCTGTCTGCTCTGGAACAGCTGCAGTACCAGCTTACCACACAGGTATCTGCTCCAACTCAGTTTTCTTTTTTTTTTTTTGCTCCAACTCAGTTTTCCAAGTCTCTTCAAATCCGTCTCTCGCCAATAAACTGCTCCTTCCTCTCAGTTCCTTCAAAGGTTCTTCTATATTGCGCAGTCAGTCACTCATCTCTTACCTCAGTGTCACCTTCTATTGTACCTCTTCAGATTCACCGAGTGTGATGGTAACTAGGAAAGAGTGTTCACTTTAGTACCCAACTGGTAATAGCAAGCTGGACATGAGAATCTTTGGTGCCATGACTTGTGTGTGTCCAGGCTGCAAATACTGCAGCACCTCTACTGATGGTGGTCTTTTGGAATGGCTTTTCTCTCAGTGCTCCGGTTTCTCCTCACAGTCTGAAAACATGCAGGTTAGGTGACTTGGGAACTCTAACTTGCCTTATAAATGAGTGGAACGGTTTAAAAAGTTAACAAGGTCTGCTGCAACTCAGTAAAGTTTTATATTCAACATGTAGATATATTTTGTGTGTTGCACTACCAAAAAGTTGAACCCCCCCCAACACAAGAATTCAATCCATTCTTTCACTTTTCCCAAGAATGAAATAAGTATACTGTATGTTGATAGTGTTGATGGATACAGTGGTCAGAGCAATATTTGTTTTTTAAACTGACACTAAAGATATTTTGTACTTATATTTAAGTATTTTATAAATAAATGATGTTCAAATAGTTATTTTTATGTTGTAAAAGCCTACTAAACCCATTTAAATGAATACTTTTACATTTTGGGAAATCAGAATTTCAGAGAGTGACATGAGAAGAGAAATATCAATCTCACATCTGTGTGTTAAGTACGGCGCTGGATTCAGGACGTGGTTAGCCTAGCTTACCTTGAAGACTGGAAGAAGGGGGAAACTGGAAGCAGGTTCTGTCCAAAGTTCCAGAATCGGACTACCAACAGCTATGAGTCTCAATAATTCACAAATATCTCATCTGTTTAATCTGTACACAAACAGAAATGTAAAAATGTCAGCTTGTGGTTTTACAATGAGTTACATGCTGGAACTACTTCTCTGTGAAAAACAGCTGGGCACAGTGTACTGGCGTCACTGTGAGATTGTCAGGCAACTAGCAGAGAAACAGAAATGCTGGTCTGATGGATAAACTGTTGAGCCAGGCTAGTTGTTTTCCCTGTCTCCAATCTAAGCTGTTTATTTAACACACAGACATGAGGTTGACATCAATCTTCTCATCTCACTCTTGGCAGGAAAGTGAATAAGTGTATTTTCCAAAATGTTTGCCTATTTTTTAAAACTGGTCTTGGCAACTGGGGGTGGTAGCATGAACGACCCATTTGCTACGCCCTCCAGGTGAAGGTCAACTCTGACAGGTGAAAAGACGCAGCTGGTGACACCATGTGTAATGGCGGTCAGGAGGACAAACAAATCGATAACATAAATTTAAAAAAAAAAGAGGAAGCGGAAGGATGATCCTGGTGTTGCGTACTTCTCTGTGCTACCTGCAGAGAGCACAGTGGGTCCACTAATGTATTTCTGCCTTCAGGAGTTGCAGTACGCTTTGAGGCAGAGGGCTTGCACTTTTGCTGAACAACTCCTCCCTGCAACCGACAACCAAGGTCCTGCCACAAAAGGGCCTGCCAACCCTTGGTCCCAGGGGCACAAAACCACAGACAGGCCTGGGGTAACAGCAGATTCTTAAATACTGCATTCATTGATAAGCAATAACAGCTGAGTTGCATACTGAATGGATATCTGTTGCAAAACTGTACTGTACTGTTTACTGTACTGGAAAGTAAACGAAAATATAGAAAATGTATTTCTAATTTCTCGATTCATATTTAGCTATCTCTACGATTCAAGACTTTTCACACACACTGTATGTAAAAGAATTTACTCCCCAGCTCTCTTCTTCTTTAGAGCTCCAAGAACGAAGAGAACACTCCTCCGCACAGCCAGTCACAGAGCTCGCTGGACGTGGGGCCACAGCCCCACTCAGGTCTGTCCAGGTCTCAGGTGTCATCACAGGAATCACTGCGGTCGTTAAAGGAGCTGTGGGAGATACTGGACCATGGACTCAGTCCATCTATTTTCTCAGAAGGTAACCACACCAGAATAACTGCGGCTCGACTACGAAGTTTTTATGGAGACAGATACAGTTTTTTTGTTTTTTCATGTTTCAGATATTTAGTCAATATTAAATATGACTCTTTCATATGCCTAAAAATCACAATTCTGACACAAGAGTCAGCATTTTGCCTGGCATCTACTATCAGGTCAGAAAAAAAGCATGTTTACACCAGACATGTTTGGAGCAGTTTACGTGCCTTTACTCCATAAAATACTGTGGCGGAAATCTGAAAATCATGAGTCTCAAAACAGAACTGTCTTTGGAATATTTATTAATAAGCTTTCTGGCCAGAAAGGATCAGGCGATGCAGAGTGAGCACATTGCTAGTCTGCAAGCATCTGATGACCTGACTGCGTGTGAGTGAGATCTTTTAAAGGGGGAAGGATGCTTTGTTTAGACAGGTGGTCAGGAGCTCTGTGAACATCAAAAGGTCTGTTTCAGTGCCCCTTTGTCTGAGCTATCTTGATTAGTTCCTGCCAGAGGTTTATGACCTGCAGCAGGTGTCGTAATAAGGTCAGGGCAAAAGGGTGACAGATGCAAGGCTACACAACGTAACAGCAGATTTCCATTACAATACCCAAACTCCCAGGGTCTCTCAGATAAAGGTTGAAAACCATTCTCCACAAATGTCTTGCCGTTAAATATTTGCTCTCACTGGAGAGGTCAATGCATCCTTGACTGGCAGGTAAAGTTCCTAGACCTTTTATCCACGTCACTGTTTTGTTCAGCTGTGTCCTCCTAAGGTCACTGCATATGTGTAAGAACTGTATATCATTTTTTTTTCATGAAAAATAATATCTTGACATACAATGCTGTATTATATTGTAATGGAAAAGTGAGATCAAATGCTTACATGTATTTTAAGTGGTTCAGGGATGAATTTTTGATAACAGTGTGTGCTAAAACTGCATGGTTGAAACGGTAATCCTGTACAGAATACATAGGCCTAATAATTAGGATTTGTTTCTTACAATCACACGCAGAGTTAAAGAGGCAAAGGTTGGTGTTCATCCAGCTAAGAAACAAAATGGTGCACCTACGATGCTGAGGGTTTGGTGTATAGTGTAATATTAACATTGTCAATGCTCATATAAACGGGAAGTTCTACTGTGTATGTCAACTATTTCTAATCTATCTCTGTAAAGCATCAGACCCTGCACATATCTTGCATAAATTCAAGGTATATTGGTACCGTTACAAACTGTTAAGAAAAATTCTTGGCTTACAAGATGGGTTAAAGGTTAGGAACTTGAATACATATCCATGGAACCTCACGGACTGTCAGCATGTCACAGTACATATGGCCAGAATCTGTGAGGTCTGGTGGGTCAGCCTTTGTCTTTTTCATGCATGTTTGGGGACCCCTACAGGCTGTGGGGCTCTAAACAGCTGCGTATTTCTTTTGTCTCAGGCTGGCTATACAGAATCATAAAGACCCTTTACCCATCCAGAAATCCATGAAGTCTTCACATAAGTGTAGTCTTGTGTGAACAGGGATTTAATACGTGTGTCAGCAATCAGTAATTCATCAAACTACGCCTTTGCCCAGTATGAACACTGTTGCAGTGTTTGTATCAGTGATGGACAGATAAAGGGAGGGTTGTTGCCCAATTTGTGGCTGGAGTCTCTGTCAACTCTCCAGGGAACAGTTTCTCAACCAGAGTAGCTGCCAGATCAGGCAGAGACGCAGTGATCAGCATCATACCATCCAATAATTGTGAAACCAGACGAGCTTGGCACAAGGTTTCAGTACACATATGATAACGGCACTGACTGGGTCGAAGAGTTTATCACAGATATTAATCAGCTGTATGAGTAAAGATTAGTTCCTCTTATGTGACACACACACACGGATAGACAACTGTGCTAGATTTATGTGTACTGTGAACTAATGTGAACTATTTGAAAACAGTCCTGCATCCACGTCTTGTCTGCATGAAAAAAGAATGACTTGTTCCTTGGCCCCTGCCCTAATTTCATCCAGCTTTCATTGAAATCTGCCAACAAGGATGTTTATGGTAGCATGGATGCATTTCCTCTTCATGGCTCCACTCTTACAACAAATATAACTATTCCACATTCACATTATTCTTTTAAGACACAAACAATAATGTGAATAACCACAAAATTCCCCCAAAATGGTTTCTGAATTTTAAATAAATTTCACATTTACTATATGCTTTAGTCATCACCCCACGTTAGGTTCTTGAGACAAACACCAGATATCAGGCCCAGGCTATTGAGGAGGTGCTTAGCGCCTGAAAGCCTATGTTGTGGAGAACTGTTCTCTCTCTGTCCAGTGTGATGAAGAGGTAGATTACACCTTTCTTTCCTTGACCGTCTCTCATTCACAAACCCCCAGCTGGACAGGTTTTAGAGACATCACATATGCAAAAGTAAGATATTATGAATTTCTGCAGTGCATGAAAGCATCAAGATGATGATTTTTCACATGCTGTCCTCAAGCTAGACACTGACCCCCACCTTCTCCAAGTATGTATATGTAGGAAAAAATGTAAGTTACTTTGGACAAAAGTGTACTTGGTGGTGACTTGAGGTTCTGGATGAGTTATGCCCAATTCTGTTAGTTACGAGAGAATAAAGATAATGTAATGGTTATCTAAATGAAGGATCTAAATACTTTTCCTGTCACTGGTAACACACCTCAGATCACTGATCCACTGGGACACCCAAACATTAACCTAAACTTGGTTAAAGATACCAGCAAATGAAAATGTGTCATCTATAACATGTCTTTTGTCTGCACTTGAAGGTGAGCTGAGCAGGAGGGAGGTGGCAGAGTCTGGTGGTGCTGGTGGAGTCCAGATGACGGTGCATGGTATTAGTGCTCCGTTCCATAGCCAGCCCCCAACCGAGATCCAGCAGAGGAGGAACCCCTCTACAACACCGTCAAACACTACCAAGACCAGCAGACCTGGAGCCCCTGGCAGGATCAGCAAGATCAGAAATTACAATGTTAAAGACTGACACACACACATATTGGACACTCTGTCAGTATACTGGCCATGGGAAGTGCTACTCAAACTTTTCTATGGCTCTGGAGGAGCTTTGTCAAGTCTGAGAAAATAACCCTGATTATTTCATAGTGATGTCATCAGGGTTATCTCAGCCACAAATTTATAACAGCAAGCCTGTGTTTAAAACTAGGATCATGGAAATCCCATTTTTTTATTGAAGCTTGACCAATACTAGGAACCAAAAGTCTGGATATCTCAGCACCGACCATGAACTGCAACGTCCCGGTTCATGTCTGGCCAGGGACCTTTGTGTCATCCCCAATCTCTCTTGCCACTCATT
Organism: Maccullochella peelii; assembly: GCA_002120245.1. NCBI lineage: Eukaryota > Metazoa > Chordata > Actinopteri > Centrarchiformes > Percichthyidae > Maccullochella > Maccullochella peelii. The sequence continues at coordinate 23,767 of LKNJ01001644.1, forward strand.
TCCTGTCCTCTCTCTACTTTCAACTACCCATTAAAGACATACAGTACCCCCCCAAAAAGTTTTTTTTAATTATTACTGTGAGTACCAGGTACCAGTATATGAACAGAAATCCAATATATTTTCAGAAAATGCGTTAATTTATGCTGTTTCTTTTATTAAAATGGCATCTCCTTTCTTGTTAACTATTCGATGCCTCAGATATCTGATTCCCCTTCATGGTAACTCTCCTCATACAGAAATAATGCCGCAGAGCACAATCCACAGTGATGTGATTTTGCACATGGGCTATGAAACGAATTTCTATGAAACAACATGGACTATAAAATACATTTCTGTTAAACAATATCGTCTATGAAATTAATTTCAATTAAACAATATGGGTGATTAATTTCTATTAAACAACAGAAAGCAAACTATGTCTATGAAACTCAAAATTTATACTTGGTGTGCATTAATGTGATTGTCAAGCCAGTCCATGAAATAATGAAGGACTACTTAATTTCAGCCAAAGCACGCACCTGTCTGTTTCTCTATTGATCACAGGGTCACTGTGTTGCCACAGTAGGTCAGTAGGAAAAAACGTTCCTTAGAACACCATGCTATCTGAAATGATGAACTCCAGTAACCCCAACAAGTCAGACGAGCGTTCCTGGCTACGTCATCACTTGGGCCCCGCCTTTTAATCACCCTATCTCCCAACAGCACCCTCCCATCTGTCAGGATTGGATGAAGCCTCACACCCCCGCTCCGTGATTGGCCAATTTACATGCCATGCAGAATACTTACACGCTTGTACCCACATGGGTCGACGCCGGTCCGTATGTTCACGTTTAATGTAAAGTAATGTCATGCCAGTTTAAACATGAACATGACAGAACACAGGCAGAAGAGTGTTTAAGAGTTTGTTCATATTTATGTTGCACAACTAAAGGAGTTAAACTATAATTGCTGATGGATGTGACAATAAAGCACACCACAACTGTGTTTTACATTGTCAGTTGCACTTGATGCTCCAGAAAAAGTTTTATTTATTAAAGTGAGAAGCTATTCATAACAGAAAAGGGCACAACCCAAATATTAAATGAAATATTACAAAATGAAATGCTACACATATCCAATCTATGCTGTTTAATTAAAACAAAGGTCACCTGGACTTCTTTTTAGCCATGGTTCAAGGGATGTTAACGATGGTTGGTCTGCCTGTTGGTCATTAAGTCCATCACTTTGGTCCAGACTGAAATATTTCGGATGCAATGGATGGCACCAAAATTTATACAGATATTAATTTATCCAGACAATGTATTCTAATGACTTTGGTGTTCTCCTTACTTTTCCGAGGTTGACATTTTTGGTTCAGAGTGAACTGTCTTGACAACTGTTAAATTGATTTGTGAAATGTGGTACACACACTCATGGCTCATAGAGGATAAATTGTAAAAGCTTTGATCCCCGGATCTTTGATCAGGTCAAATTTTCATTTTGTCGAATACTCTCATCGATTTATGACCAAATACATGCAAAACTAATGACATTTCCATCAACCTCAGCTGTAGGCCTACTTAGTGTTTAGTGCTAATTAGCATTGCTGACATGCAAATATTATACCTACTACACATCAATATGCTACAGCATTATTATTGTGAGCATTTGGCTCAAAGCACCACTGTGCCTAAATACAGCCTGGCAGATGCCCACATCTCATGATGATAATAAAGTATAATCCAGGGGAACAAATAAAACTGCCATTTTGAGCAGTCAGTTATCAAAAAGCATATAACATTCCATCAGCTGCTGACAAATATTTAATACATTGGCTGAGTACTGCACAGGATTTCTAAAGTACTGACTTTCATCACGATGCAATAACGGAATCAAAAAGCTGTCGTCAAATGTGGCGACCAGGAAGTGCGTTTTGCCACATGTTTATTTTATTTATTTAAAGGCATGTTAACACTGTTCATGTCAGTTTGTAGTGCGATGCAGTTGTCACCTGCAGCCTGGTCGTCCGGCGGGGGGCGGGGGGGGGGCCGAAGACAAAATCCGTTTGAACTCCAGTAACCCCGTCTCAACATTTTAGGTTTTTTTCTCTCTCTGACAGCAGATTCAACGAATTACTCCATCACTGGCTGGATCCGAGAGCCCTGCCTCTTTTCTCATTGGACTGTACGGCCAAGCCAAGCTGTCAGCCCATGTGGCGTGGCCAGGCAGAATGTGAGACATTTAAATTCATCAGAGAAAAAAAGACTGAAAGAAACACCACGGAGGCTAACGTTAACGTTATAGACAGGGAAACGACAGAGACAGACATTCCTCCCCACCGTTACAGTAAGAGGAACAGCATCGTGGAGCACCATAGGGCAGCTAACGGACATAACCAAGAGAATACATGCCAAACAGGCGCTAACATTTCACCAAGTGGTTCGAATTCGTGATTTTGCGGGGACATCAAACCGGCCTGGGCAACACCGGTAAGTTGCTAACGGCTATTAGCTAACGTCGAAAGGGTAGGCTACGCTAAATTAAATGCTATAAAATCTGCCTGTTTATTCTGTCATTGCTTCTATTAACACCGGTTTGTGACAGTGTTATATGAAAAAAGAAAAGACGTGTTTAACTAACGGTATGACTTGGCATTTTTCTTTGTTCAGTTTTTAGGTATGTTAAATTCTACATTAGGCTTGTAACTTATTCAACATAACGTTCCATAGGCCTGCTGTATCACCATGCGACGTTTAACTCCATGAAAACTTTTGGAAATGGTTCGCTTTGTTTGTCTGCCTCCTCTTGATGGAGATAATCGATGTTGGTGGATCTTATTCAAGCCCAAATTAAAAAAAAAAAAATTCTACAGTAGTTCTGATATTACTTATTCTCATAATATCATGCATTGTATTATGGGATAGAAACCATTGCAGATGACAAAGGCCTCTTTACCAAAATATGTGTATTTGCCTCAACACTGCAGTGACACTTCCGTCAAGGGTATGTCATCAGGCCAGTTCAGCTTTTACTGTAGCCTACTCGGATAACTAAATGCAAGTATCCACTCAGTAAAAACACTGTAAAATATATCCCAACTGTTAACCTGCCTGAAAAGGGTGTATCCAATAATGCCACTGCAGTGTTTGCCCAAGCAGTTTTCAAGTTGTCGTGCTTGTCCTTGTGCCTAGATTTCAGTAGTTTTTTTTTTTTTTATTGCTCTCATCGTTTCACGTTTGCTCTCATCTTACTCAAATTAGGCTGCTGCATCAGATACACCTGCCTGGAACCCTGCTATCCAAAACTAGCTAATCCAGCTGTAACTGTAGTGTACACTGGAGCTGTGTTGGTCACTGTACAGTATGGAGTAAACGGCATACCAGTGCTCTGTTATTACTGTAACACTGATGATGTTGCTGTCAGATGCTGCACTAGTGCTTTCATTCTGGCATTTTGTCACATGAGTGAGATACTGATGATAAGACATGACTAATGGCTTCCAGGAAGGCTTTTGCCCAGCATGTGGACTTGCGGGTCACTGAGGCCACCAGCCACCCTGGACCTTAGCTTTACAAACTGAAGTCCCAGGGTGACTGGAGAATGAATGGCAGATTCACTCTTCATACCCAGATTGTGGACTCATTGTTTCCTCTGCTGATTCAAAGGTGGCTTTTACTTTTACTGTGTTACTGTAGGGCATGGCTGCTGGGTGGGAACAAACCAAATGAAAAGCCATTGTATTGAGATTGAAAAGTACATGTAATTCCCTCTTGTATAGTAACTTACTGGTACAAGAGTGTCTCTGGCTCCAACATGGTTGAGTTAAACCATAAAATGAATGACATGACATAAAGACACTGGAATAAATTCAGTGTAGTTTGCTCACTTTAACATGTAGTTGATGAATTAGCTGTGTGGGGTGGTATTGAAAAGAAACTGTCAGGCCACCATCTTTCTTTTAACCGGCATTACCAGCATGACTTGTCTGTGAGGTTCATGTAATACAAACTAATGGAAAAGTATGTGTCACCAATTAACAACAACAACAACAACATAATTAGAAATATTTTAAAATAGCACTGATACTAAGTGTGCTAGAAAGAGAAACTGGTGAACTGGTTTCAACAATGCAATCCAGGAACAAGTTTGTCCTCTTCACTTAAAGGAAGAGGATCGTATACTTGCCTGCCGAGTAATGCTTGTGTTTCCAGCTTCAGGTTATTTCCACCAGGCTGTGTGACAAGTCAGGTCTTGTTGGCTGCTGCTGAATGAGCTAAGCAGTCATCCAGAATGTTAGGCGTGATGGGAATGTAATAGGGGATGACTGTAGAAGACGATGCAGACAGTCATCCTTGTTGAATTATTATAATAATAATAATAACCTGAATTTTTATAGCGCCTTTCAGGGACCCAAGGAGGCAGACAAAACAAGTACATTTGGAATGATTGACAGCATGAGGGTGCAGTGGGGCAGACAGTTTATAGAGTGCTGAGTAACTGTACAGTATACTTGTTGACTAGCCCAGCTTGCAGCTAGCGGATAGTCTCCTTATGCAGGGAGTTAGTGTGTGATCTGGGTCAGGTAATGCTCGATATTGTAGTGAAGGTGCTACATTAGGTCTAATCCCAGGCCAGTGTATCCTGGAGCCCAAATCCCTTCAGCTACTGAGCCACAGGGCATTGTTTGTCACTGCAGATCAGTGCAGAGTTATTTTGAATGGCCACCTTTATCCTGTGATTAAACTCTGTCCTGATGGGAGGGAGTGTTCTCTTTCAGGATGACAATGCCCCCATCTGCTCACCATGAAGGCCCACTGATGGTATGATGAGTGTGAAATTAATGTGAATCATATGCTTTCCATATGAACAGCATTGAAGCTGTTCTGGAGGTTTGTGGTGGAGCAACACTTTACTTAAGGCCCGGATATATTCCCAGACAGACGTGAACACAGCTCTGTTTTTACTGCAGAGCTGCATATTTGTTAACGTGCTGTTGGTGTGCACAGTCGGCACGTGTGCATTTGCAAAGACATCCATGCAAACTGTTGTGGACATGGGCAGATGATGAAATTAACTTCACAGGTATTATCTGTTGATAATACAATGGCAGGATAAATATTGAAGAAATGTTGGATATTATTATTCCCTGTTTACATGAAAACAACAATATGTGAGGAGATTGTCAGCAACAGGAAGCTCTACTTAATTCCATGTGTTTGCCAGACCATGTGGGCTCAGGCAGGTTATGAGGGAAGGAGTCTGAGGATGATAGCAGCCGCCCTGGCTGCTCTACATTGAGGGGGTGACATGCTTTAATTTCGAGTATCTCTGTCCCAAGCTGCTAGCTCATTGGTTGATGGGTCTGGCCCCACTGACACGAAAAGGCCTGGCCTAGAAGCAAGGAACAAAGACCAAGACATACATACACACACATACACAGTATAATCCATGTTGTACTGTGCTCACTCATGTACACAGAGTAGTCTATCAGCAGACTACATTGTCTACTGTAAGTGCTCTTTCATGCGTGCTCAGAGGGACTCCTCATTTCCAAACTTGCCAGTCAACGGCAACACAATTACATACGCTTCAATACTGAAACATGTTTAGTGTGAATTAATACTACTAAATTACTGCCACATTTCATGTTTTGCTGTGATTTAAGAAGTTCAAGGCATTTGGCTATTCCAAATATTTCTTTCCCCATTGGCTGACTGTCGGTGAGTGTTGCACTGATGCAATGTGACTGCCAGTAGTGCATGCGTTCACTGAACCAGCCATCCTCAATATCAGCTGACTGGGAAGCCACACATGTATTCAGGAATTCTTAAAATTAATAAACATTAAAAAAACATTTGAATGCAGATCAGAATCTAGATGCAGATTACAAAATTGTAAACCTTTGCTATTATAAAAAAAAATAAAATAATTTAATGGGATTTATTTTCAATAAACATTTTTCCTACAAAATGGGGTATTCCAGAAAGTAGGCTAAGTTTTGGCTAATGGTTAAAGCTTGTCTTCAGTTAAACGGTTACAAATATAGAGTAGAATAGTAGTTTAGTGTGATTTCTTCAATGGTCCATTTGAAAAAATGATCTCAGACATAATTAAAGTAAAGCTATCTAGACACTGCAGAATGTTGAGGAGCCCACATCGTTTGTGTTGTTCGTGTTAAACTCAGGATTATTCATATTTTTCCAATGATGTACACTGATGGCAGAGCTCATTCCAACTCTCTCTCTCTCTCTTTCTGTTCAAAGTAATTCAGCATGGATGAGATAGTCATAGCAGGGATATCAGGCCGTTTGCCTGAGTCCAACAACCTGGAGGAATTCTGGGAAAACCTCATCAATGGTGTGGACATGGTGACGGAGGACAACCGGCGGTGGACACCAGGTGAGACCCCTCAAAAGATGGAATTGATTGATTGGTCAGAGTCAGAAATGCATTTCTGTGCTGTGTGGAACAAAGAATGACAAGTTTGATTGGTAATTAAATGTAAAATACACTAACTTTACCCTGAGGATGATGATGCAGTAAATACTAATGACTTATTATCACATAGTCCTCCAACACACAACAACACAAACTAACAAACAGCAGCTACAGGATGATTGGATTTGGCTTTTCAGTGACATGACTTGTCACTGTATTTTGGGTAGGGATGCAATTTTCTTTTTCCATTTTATGCCTGTTTTAGACTACACCAGAGAGATGACATAAGGGGATAAAGAGAGGGGGAATGACGTGCAACGTCCTGGACGTTGCAGTTTCTTCTTATTCCTACTAGTCCTTGTAGAGAAGAAGTATTTCCTTATGTTTCATCAAGGAATCAAAACAAGTACACTTGGTTGTCTACATCACACTGCTGGGTGACTTTTGACTCTTAAGGTACAGTCAGACTGGATTTTACCTGGTGAAATGTACTCACGTGGTGTGGCAAATGCAGGCGGAACAGGAAATGGCATGGGTGTAAACTGCAGGAGCTGGCATGGCTAGAAGGCTAACAAGCAGTCCATAAAAATATACGCCTTCTTATTGGACACTTAACTGTGATTAATCTGTCACTGTCCTCACTCATGGCCACCTTGCATCATTCTCTGCTGCTTGGATTATTTCACCATGCAGTTATAAACAAGAATATAGACAATCAACATTTCCTGAATTGGAGGTCAATCCCACTCCCTCTCTCAAACTGGCTGGACATCGGAGAGCCTTGCGATTTTGCGAATCAAAGTCAGATTGAACTCTTCAATAAGTGAAAGAGGCAGGGTCAGTTTGCAACTGAGTGAATGTGTCTTCATATAGAAACAAAATGCAGTCTGACTCCACCATTACAGTAGTGGTGGGCAGAGCCAACATGCTGTCACGTCTCTAGTGTTTGAGTCTGAATGTGTGAAGAGATATACTGTAGTTGTATGTCGTGAGTAATTGCTACCTCTTCTAAATGACGCTGGAGTGGTAAAAAAATAAATCTCTCATCCTTGCATCTTGTGGCAAAAATGGGACATCCTGTTTCTGTCAAATGTGTAGAAATACGTACCGCACTCCATTCCTGATGAATGTTGCTCCAACACTGATTATAGATGTATTGTGGTGTCAGAGACACCAATAGACAATTAGCACCAATGGACAATTTTTGGACAGTGGACGATGCTTTTTACTGAAAGATTAGAACAGACGTGAGATAGCAATTAAAACAGCCATAAATGTTCTGAATAAAATCGATAGCCTAATTAGTTTCTGAAAGGCCATAGGAACAATAATTGTGACATAATTTACAGGCTCATGCTAATATTATAGGACTTAAAATAATAACCACAACTGTGCAGCTGATTGTAAAGCTGAATGAGCCAAGATGACTTTGGAATGAAAATAAGAAAAGAGGTGGGGAAAAAAGGCGTGAGTTTAGTATTCATTTTACACACACATCCAATATTTATTTTAAAAGTCGCCAATTCTTGTATCAACAAAAAGCGCTGCTGCCTACAAATGTAGCAAAGTAGAAAACTGGGCTGCCCTGATCTCCTAACAACCGATTTAATTCTCACTGTTTTCATTTAAGAACGTGAGCCGTAACTTGTCACACATTTGGCAGAGATTATACCACAGGGAGGAATGGTAAGAGAAGCAAAGTTAACTTAGTAGATGAAAGAGCTGCGCAGGCGGCCAACCTCGCGATCAGACTGCCAAAGAGACATGATGATCCCTTTTAATTGTATTACCACAGTCGGTTAAAGTAATAGTGCAACATATGAAATAGACTTACTGTATTTGTTTTTTTTTCTCAGAGCAAGATGGGCAGATCAATATATCAATTTCATGTCTGTGTGTGAAAGGCACCCTGTGGAGTTTGACCTCTAGTACCTCTTTGGAGCAGGATTTGGGGTTGGCGAGGTAACTTCAGGTTTAACTCTGGGTTTTCAGGGTTACGATGGTGATTCACTTCTTACCTGGGTAAATCGCCATGGTAATTTATGCTGCACGCCTAACCTACTCCGTAGCAGGTGATGTTTAAGATAACAGATCAATGCTTATAAAAGCGCCGCTTACTGACCAATCAATTCTCTTGGAAAATGGCCATTAGAAGATCCCGTGGAGCTCGGTGCGCGGATTGTGAGAGGGGCTCTTTTTATATGAGAAATAGTTTCGGACTGACTTATGTGTCAGCTTCTTGCAAGAAATGTCAAAGCCTGTTCATTGTGCTTTTGTATCCCGATATCATCCTACAACAGAGACTGATTGAAGCACTAAAGCCTTTTACTTGTTGTCACACAGTCTGTGAGTTTTTGCCAGCTCCCTCCTGCATTTGACAGCTGTCGCTGTGTTGCTTTTAGCCTGGATGATGTGTTTTAACTTCTTTGTATTTCTCTAATATTATAGTTTGCTCTTTGTTGGTAAAATATGCCGCTCTGCTGCCAGCACACTTGTCATTTTTGCGATTGGACATATGCTGCAAACCCCGCCCCTTTTATGTGAACACGCTCGTGGCTAGATTGGGAAACCCGGGGTTGATAACCACCGCCGTGTGACCACTTAGTGTTGTTAGGCTTAGTGAAGCCAGATAACGAAAAGATATCCTGGGTATGTTGAACTTGCTTCGTAGCACAGGCCTCTGCAGTCAGGATGTGGTTATCCTAGCTTAGCATAAAGACTGGAAGCAGGAGGAAACCTGGCTAGCTTGGCTCTGTCCAAACCAACACTGCAAAGCTGACTTATTCACACAATGTATCTCATAAACAGAAAGATGTAGTGTAAAAACTTCAGTTTGACTTTGAATCAAATACTGTAATTATTTCTTGATTAAACACAGTGTATGTGTTATCTTCGCAGGTCAAGTCAACATTTATGATGTCTTTGATATAGTTTGATTTGAGCTTAACCTTTTGTTTGTCTGTGTTCTACAGACACATTCAACAGTACTATTGAATAACAAAAAATAAAAGACAGAGGCTCTGCAAAAACTGCAAAAGGAATTGAGAACAAAAGCCAATTGTTTGTCGTTAATACTCCTCTTAGTGAGCCATTTTGCAAACAAGGCGGGACAGTAAGCGCATGGACTGTCTGTCATCTGTGTCTGAAATGAGGCTCCTATAGTCAGTGGGTTTTATTGTCATTTTACATCAGATAGCCGACCAGAGAAATCATTTGACTGTGCAGTGGGAAATGTTAGGTAAACGGTGGATAAATGTTTAAGTTACAAAGTAATCCACAAGGAATGTGTGCTTGCATGTATTTGATTGGCCAGTGCAGAGTCTTCCTGGATGACGCCACTTTGTGTGGCAGCAAAAGTTGGACCAGGTTTTTTTTGTTGCTGGACGTGCCTGTATTTTTCTCCCGGAATGCTTAGTGTTCGCACCTCCGCTTTGTCGCCGAACAGGCCCCATTCAAATGATGCAGGGCGCTGTGTTTTTCAGAGAGGGCATAACTGGTTCTGAATGCGGCCTCACCCATTTCCTTAGCATTGCTTTCAGTGAGTGCTAGTTGGTCACCCATCCTGCCTAACAGATTTAGCAAGAAAGCATTCTTCACTCCCCAGAACTTGGTATTCTGTCTCATTCCACCCTACTCCTATTATTATACTCATTTTGTGTAGGCTTCTCCCCCTAAGGCTATTGCTACTGGGATACGGGCAGGATGTGGTCTATGCCCCACCGGGTCCATCCAGGACCCATAAGCATGAACACACACCCACTTCACGAGAAATCAATAACTAGTCCATACCTATGCCAATGCGTAATGGCATACCACAGTATATATGCACAGAGTCAGTACAATACCTTATATTCACCATGAGGGAATGAAACTGGTAAACAACATAAAACCTGTTGCTGTGTGAAGCAGAGACAATGGTTACGCACTGTAACTGTGCAGAGATTTTTATTTTCCTTTCAGATTTCATATCTTTACCCAGTTTTTTTTCTCATCTCTGCTGTCCCACTCTTTCCAATCCTCTCTCTCTTGCTTGCAGTTTTTTCTTCTCTGTGAATGAAAGACCCATCCCTCAGTGCCTAGCAACCACCTTGAGCTCACATTCATGTGCTGAAAGGGTAGGCCTGGGCCAGCTGGCACTGCTGAGACCACACACACGGCATCATGGGAGAGTAGGGAGAATAGAAAGGGAAGCAGAGAAAGAGGTTCATGGCCCGAGGGAGTCCTTGCATAGTGACAAAGAGGAATAATGTACAGAAAACTGGTTATGTCCAACTAGAGGTAAACTGGTCCACACAGAGTACAAAGTAGTCTTTTGAAGTTCACATTTGCTGCATTGCTATTCGTTTGTACTGCAGTAGAAGAATAACAAGCAGAAAGGTTTCGGCTAACGACTTCCTCAGTGTGCACGCTCAGTGATTGCCACAGTCCAAGTGTTTTGAAAAACAACTTTATTGCAAGTTGAAAATTTCTGATTTGGCCTTGCCTGAACATACCAGTTAGATAAGGGTGAGCGTAGTTATTCTTCACTGTGTTGGACTTTTTAAAAAAAATGAATGATAACGGGTTCACTGTACATTATATTCCATCCTTAGTACATGGCTCCAAGACATTCATCATTTGACATTTTGGGAAATAGACCTTTTTGCTGTCTTTCTGAGAGTGAGATGAGAAGATCTCATGTCTGTATTCTGAGCTGGAGTCAGATGGTGGTTAGCTTAGCTTAACATAAAGACTGGAATCAGGGGGAAATAACTAACCTTGCTCTCTCTAACATGAAAAAACTCCCTAAAGACCTGGATACGGTGCTGCTGCTCAGCCTTGCTTCCAGTTTTGCCCAGTGGCCTCTTGCGGTATTGCAGCAAAATTTGTTGTAAAAAGAGACTTCTGTAAAACTGACAGGACACCTCCAACTGCAAACAAGGTCAATTATGACTCTTTCTATTATTAATTTTTGTTCCATGGAGGTTTTATATCTGTAAAACGTTCCTTGAGCTGAGAAAAGTGATTTAAAATCTGTGACGTCATCACAATGTAAAGTCAATGGGCTCAGAGGGAGCTCGTGGTTGGGGCCAACGGGAGAAACACTACTGCGCATATTCATTGGGCAGCATACCCAGCAAGTAAACCCGGAAGCTAGAAACTTTTTTGGCGTATTCTTATTGGACTGAATAGGTGGCATCTTTGGGTCCGGTATCCAGTTCCTATAATACATCCATGGTAGCGGCATGGATTCTGCTCAGCCGCACTGATGCACTTCCGTCACTCTGGATTTGACGTCCGTTGTTGTGTGTCGTGTTGGGAGTGACGCAAAAGACCCGTTGGAATCTTATTTGAACAGCCAGACTGAGACCCATCTGTAGAAATCTGATTGGAATCACATTTCAAACCACCTCCTGGCTTGGATCTGATTTGCAAAAATGCTTGTTTTTACCATTCCTCCCTGCTCTATTATCCTCAACACTGTAAGAACAAAAGTGTAAGAACTCCACATATAACTCATGCCTGACAATGTAGACATAATATAAATGCTTGTATTCTTTAATAACTGATACAGAGGCGGATGTTGACTCCCTCTTTGGCTTAGCTCTGTGATATTTCACGAGTGAAAAGTCTATTGGTGCTGAAATATTTATACTGAAACAAAAAGCCTTTTTCTCTTTCAGCAATCCAGCAGATATCCATCCAAATCCAAGCCAATAGGCAGCAATAGAGGATCCCAAATGTCTCAAAATGAAAATCATATTGATTCACTGATATTAAAATTCTACATATACTGTAACAACGTTAATAAGAAATGCGTCATCATTTGTCTTTTTTCTAAATCTCAGGAACTTGTGTTTTAATGTGATACAAACTCTGTATTTGCCTTACACAGCCACTTCCTGTGTATGGAATTATTTTGAAAATGACTTTTTGCCCACTTTTGCTCTTTTTTAGGTCTGTATGGCCTTCCGAAGAGGAATGGTAAACTGAAGGACATCAGCCACTTCGATGCAGCCTTCTTCGGAGTCCACCCCAAACAGGCCAACACCATGGACCCCCAGCTCCGTATCATGCTGGAGATTTCCTACGAGGCTATTGTAGATGGAGGTGAGGAAACGGGGTGGAAAGCTTCAGCATAGTACATCAGTAGAGGACAGTAACATGAGTGAAAGTGGGTAGAAGAAACGGTGGGAAAGGAACACAGTAAATGTTTTTCATACTGAATTGTTTTTTGTATTTTCTCTGTCACCTTTTTTTTTTAACGATCTGAGTGAAGCTACCTGATGAAATACTGAGTGAATGGTTTAAAAACAATGAACTGTTGTGATGCAGGACTAAACCCGGCCACACTGCGTGGTAGTAAGACGGGCGTCTACATCGGGGTGAGTGGCTCGGAGGCTGGCGAGGCGTTCAGCAGAGATCCAGAGGAGCTGCTGGGCTACAGCATGACCGGCTGCCAGCGCGCCATGTTGGCCAACAGGCTCTCCTACTTCTTTGACTTCAGTGGTACGCACGCACAGCCAGCTCCAACATATGCTTTCATTATTTGGCTGTTAGTTTGATGTTGGTCTGATAACGCCCCCGCACTGAAAGCATACACACACACCAGCAGACTAAGCAGGGTATGTCACAGGGCATTTTAACACTTTTACATGCCAGACTCCAAGATGGAGTCCCACTGGATGTTGCTCAAAAAGTCTTGTCTCTTCCTGGTTTGTTTCCATGTTCCAGCCTACAACGCGTGTGCTCAGGTTCCAAAATTTGCACATACCACTCCCCAGATATGAGTAAAAATCTACATTGGCAAATAAAATAAATGAGGTCAGCCGCTATTAGCAGGTTGCCTACTTCACTACGTCACTACATCACTGCAACCCATTAGTTGATTGACCAGGTTTTGTTTTGCATCAACTCTGCACACTGGTGGTGGCATGCAACATATGGCCGTCAATAATTGTATCACAATTTTTTGATTGACCCTCACTGTTGCTACGGATATGCTTACCTTATCTAGCTAGCTAGGGACAAAGGAGGGCCACAGAGGAGAATTTAGTGCTAACCGCAAAGAGAGCACATTGCCAGAGTAGATTAACCTAAAAGGAAAAATGAAGCGCAAGGTGGAAGTACGGTTAAAAGAAAATTTAGAGAACTGGCGCTTCAGAGATAAGAGGGAGGGATTGGCTTTTTTATGACATCAGCGTAAACACAATGAGCTGCAGCGTTTGCCGCAGGTACTCGACAAAAAGGACCTGCTCGTTTGTGGTCGGAACTCATTGTATGAAAATAGAGTCTATTAAATCCACCCTCCTTCCCTCTCCTCCTCCAGGCCCTAGTACCGCCATCGACACAGCCTGCTCCTCCAGCTTGCTGGCTTTAGAAAATGCCTTCCACGCCATTCGCCAGGGCCACTGTGATGCCGCTCTGGTGGGGGGAGTCAACCTGCTGCTCAAGCCAAACACCTCGGTGCAGTTCATGAAACTGGGCATGCTCAGTCCCGAGGGGACCTGCAAGTCCTTTGACTCATCAGGTAAAAATTCTGCTTTAGGTCCCCTTTGAAATATTGTTCAGAACTCTTAATCAAACATGTAACATGCATCAATATTTTTATCAGCAGCAGTGTTTTTCGTCTGCACACCTTTTATCTTAAAGCTCGTTTCTCCATCATCACTATTTACTTAGTCTTAGAGTCATATTGATTTAAATGTGTGTTATGTATTATTTACACTTGTTGATGCACTCTGTGTACATATGTGTGCGTATATCAATATAAAGTTAATATTTTTATCATTCTGTTGGGCAGGAAATGGATACTGCCGTTCCGAGGCAGCAGTGGTGGTGCTGCTGACCAAGCGGTCGGTGGCTAAAAGGGTCTACGCCACAGTGGTCAACGCTGGCAACAACACAGACGGATACAAAGAGCAGGGTGAGGAGGCAAACTAACAGCCTGCGAGCTCTAAACTTATGCTGTGGCACATGAGCACTGCATCCAGTAGAAAGATTTCAGATGACAAGTTAAGATCCCTGTGAGAGAAATTTGGTCATCGCAGCCTTGATTCTTATGTGACGTTCTGGTTTAAAGGCTAGATTATTCAATTCTTAGATTTAAATCTTATTATTTTCTTGATTAAACAGTTAATCTTGTGGTCTATAAAATGTCCTTACTCTTCATTACCACTACTAACAACAAGTTGTCTGCCCATGGCTTGTCAGCTACACCGCAAGTGTTTACTTTGTCTCTCATTCCCCTGCCGGAGCTCAGCCTGCCAGCTTCTGTCAATCAAACACAGACATTGACAGACCCATCAGCTGCTGTCAATCAGGACAATGACAGCTTTAGTTACAAAGTACTTTGTAGGTTAAGATTTTACATGCAAAACATTATGTGGAGCTTATAAAATATGATGCAGTGCTTTATTACATATAACATTATAACAATCCAGTAGTGTATAAAGTATCTAGAATTAGCTACACATTGACAAATTACAATATTAAGTAATAATATCCAATAATATAATGTAATATTAATAATACAACACTCTGAAAGGAGTGTTTCTGCATAGTGAATAATTTAACTTTTTGATACTCTAAGTACATTTTGCTTGTTCTAGTACCTTTATTTGTAATGCAGTACTTGTTAAAAAGAAATTTCAAGGCAGGCAACTTGGTTGTAACTTTGAAATCACACTTGGTCAGTGTTGCCATTACAGTCAATATGGCTCATTTATGGTAGCTGCCATCATTTTTGCAGTTTGGTTATAGGAAAACTATAGTTTATTGCAAACTGGGAACCTCTGACAAATATTTCTATCAGTAATAATAACATTGTACTCACTAAGTTAATTGCGGCGAATCGGGGAGCATGCTGTCATCACACAAAGAAGTATGAAGGGTCAAGAAACACGAGCAGTTGGAGTCAGATTGGTTGGAAACAAGCCTCCAAGTTAGTCAGACTTATTTGGAAGAGACATTCAAATTATAAGTCTGTTAACTGTGATGAATGTTTACAACCGACTGCTTTGACCTACTGCACTTACTGTAATTGTGTGCAATTAAGGATTATTACTGACATTTCAGGCGCACTCATTTTCAGTTTTGTCTCCAAAGGGATTTAGATAATCTGGATAAACTGTTGGTTTGTTTACAACCTATTTGGACACCGACTGCTCGTGTTTCTTGACTTGTTTTAGTGATGTCACTGCCATTAACTTGGCCAGAGATTTGAAAATAAAATCCATGTTGTAAGGAACCCTAGTTTTACTTATTGTTGTTCTCTATACGACAATATTGCTTAAGGAAAACTATTTGAAAGAAACTCAAATAGCATCTTGAGCATCATGTTAAGGGGTCTTAATGGGTTACATCTCAGAAACAGCAATCTAAAAATGGCAGATCTGAGCAGAAATATCAACTTGTGAAGGTCTGTGATGTGAATGTTTAAGCACAGTAGCAGTTACCCAGCAGTTATGGTACGGTGTACCATACTTGTCCTCACACACTCCTCTTGGTCCTTCAGGTGTAACATTTCCTTCGGGTGAGATGCAGCAGAGGCTGGTTCGTTCTCTTTACCAGGAGGCGAATATAACTCTTGAGCAAGTGGAGTACATCGAAGCCCATGGCACCGGAACAAAGGTCAGTGCACACAACAGTCTCTGTTTCTTAATCATACTTTTAGCCTGTTTTCAACGCTGGTCTTTGCATCACAAGACCGATAGTTGATAGAAACAGAAAACAGTCACTCATGAAAACATGCTACACATTTTAAATCTGAAAATGAAAAGGCCACCTTCACACACACACATCTAATGTCACTCCCCAGGAGTGTCTTACCTCTGTGGCATCTCTGCTCTCTACATGCAGGTTGGCGACCCACAGGAAGTCAATGGCATTGTCGGTGTGTTCTGTCAATCAAAGCGAGAGCCTCTCCTTATTGGCTCCACCAAGTCCAACATGGGCCATCCAGAACCGGCTTCTGGTCTGGCTGCCCTGGCAAAGGTGAGAGTGACAGCCCTCCTGTTATTGGCTGCTCTGAAGGTTTTTTTCTTTTGCAACTTAATTTTTATTGGTATTTTCAGACCACGTCTGCAGTCAAAATGTTTCTACCTGTTCTGAAAGTCCACACTGGAAGGTGGGGTGAGAAACCTGATGTCATGGCCTCTTCCTGGCTGCACCCCACTGCCTTTCTGATCTCTGCAAGAACTCTGTGTCTTTTGCATGTCTTTGTAGTCCTGACACAAAGAATTGTACAATTGGGAACAGCACACACTTTCTTACAGTCTCTCCTGGAAGACATTCATGAGAGGATGAGGTGTCACTGCTGGAAAACGGCTAAAAGTTGGAAAGTTTAATGATGATGATGAAGAAGAAGAGTGTTTTCTCACATCCTGCATTACTGATGGATTTTAACTTTTGCAGACGAAGCCTTAATTAATGACCGTTGTGAGAGCAAGGGACGCTCGCCCCTTTCCTTCTAATGAATCTTCTAATATTTAATTGTATTACACATTTAATATGTACTTTACAATGTCCAATAGTGCACAAGGATAGAATGACAAGATTTTAAATTGGGACTCTAATTGAATTCCTATTTGCTCACATGCTATAAAGTGTTTTGTTGGATATTTATGCAATGCAGTTGGCATGAATGAAAGTCTCAGAACAGAGACAGCTGGTGTGATTATTATTGTGGTTGTACGAGGCTTTTTTTTTGCTCCACACTGTGGGGGAAAACATTTTTTTTTATAGGCTGATGCGGACATGAGAAGAGCCTCCGTAACAATGTAAAATGTGGTCATACACAATGTTACATTCAGTTTATTGAACTGATTTTATTTTCTTAATTTCTTCATTGGAGATGATATACTTATGCGAGAAATGTATTACAGTGGCCTTGACTGCAGTTTACATCTGCCATTTTCAAAAAGGAAGGACACCAAAGAGAGAAAAGGACTTGATAATGAGCTATTTTAGTTATTTCAGCCATACTAAAAAGCCATACTAAAATTATGCTCTTCATTTTGTCTATGTTTTTATTGTATTGGTTGTTTTTCATCCCACACGCAGGTGTTGCTTTCTTTGGAGCGAGGGGTCTGGGCTCCCAACCTGCACTTCAACAGTCCTAACCCTGACATTCCCGCCCTCACTGACGGTCGGGTTCAAGTCGTCGACCGGCCTATTCCCATCCGAGGCGGCATCGTAGGCATCAATTCCTTTGGATTTGGAGGTTCAAATGTTCATGTGATCCTTCGTCCAGCTGAGAAACCAGCTGACGCTACTGCACCACCCAGGACGGTTCCCAGGGTGCTTCAGGCCTGTGGCCGTACAGAGGCCGCGGTGAAAGCCATGCTCCAAAAGGGGAAGGAACACACTGCAGATGACAACTTCCTGTCTTTGCTGAATCACGTGTCAGAAGTTCCTACTGCCAGCATGCCCTACCGAGGCTACTCACTGATTGGGTCTCAGAGTGACGTCATGGAGGTGCAGCAGGTGCAGGCCACTACCAGGCCGCTGTGGTACATCTGTTCAGGTGAGTCAAATCAAAATGATCTGCATGGAAAGATACCTGAACTGTCATTTTATGTGCCTTTGGAAACACTGTAATTTGTCAATACTAGGATTTTTTTAAATGTTCAATTTTAAAGATATTTATTTAACATTGATACAAATCATTAGTCATCTGTGCCTTTCAAAAAAAAAAAAATTTATAAGGAACCCCACAATGGTTGACCACCACTACAGATATTGCCCGCTCAGACAATAACATTGGCTTTGGAATGGTACTGTAGATAAATTCAGATCTCCTCAGACAGGTAGGTCTTTTCAGTAACTGATGTATTGCTGGATTAAGGTGCATGACTGTTAATTGTATTAACAGGTATGGGAACACAGTGGGCAGGCATGGGTCGCAGTCTCATGCAGCTACCAGACTTCAGAGAGTCCATCCTGCGGTCAGACGCAGCCCTGAAGGACACCGGCCTGGTTGTGTCTCGCCTACTCATGGAGGCAGACAATGCCACTTTTGAAGACACTGTACATGCCTTTGTTGGCCTCGCCGCCATACAGGTAGAGTGGAGGCGTCATTTTTATATTAGTTCTTTGATGTAGTTTTCCAAAGTTACAGATTTGGAATCTAAAATCCTCTGAACCTTGATATGTGATATATC
This sequence comes from Maccullochella peelii, assembly GCA_002120245.1. NCBI lineage: Eukaryota > Metazoa > Chordata > Actinopteri > Centrarchiformes > Percichthyidae > Maccullochella > Maccullochella peelii. The sequence goes on from LKNJ01001644.1 coordinate 42,327, forward strand.
TTATCTCAATGAGTTATTTTGGAATTTGACACAACAATCATACATTTCCATATCTTGAATTCACTCTATTGTCATGTTCTACTTCTGCAATACTGGTAAAGTATTGAACCCTAAACCCAAGCATGTCTGTGTATATTGTGCCATGACAGCTTTCATAATGTGCATGCCATCTTTCTGAATACAAAAGAGCAACAACTATTGGCCAGTTTCCGCCACAGGAACTTTTCCAGGGGCCCGGGAACCATTTCAGGAAGTCGATGAATCTTCCCTCCTCAACCAGAGGAACCAGGGCCTAGATTTAGTTCCCTGCTCTGCTGTAGTACTGCTGGTAGTAAAACTCCATGCTGATACAGCTTCCTTCACACTGTAGGCGCTGGGTCCCACTAGAATCAATATTAGGATAAGGGACAGACATTTCTTATAATATTTACTGACATTAAAAATAAATTTATGGAACTGTTGTAGAACTTCAGTCTCGATGGTGGCCCTACCAGTGTTGGGCTTGTTACTCAAAAAATGTCATTTATTACCCGTTACTCTTTTCAAAAATAATATTATTACTTTACTAATTACTCCCTTCCAACAGTAATTCGTTACACTACTTGTTATATTACTGTTCCGTTACACCCCACAAAATTGGTAATTGTGTCCTTTCTCCTCAAAATTCAGCCTCTGTGTGAATGTCAGGGTAAAAGCAGGTAAGCGCAGCTAAGGCTTCTACCTGCAGTTTTTTTTTTTTTCTGCAGCCTATGAATCCATAAACCTTACAGGCTAGATGAAAAGCACACCTGGCTCAAACTAATGAATATTTCCCGCACAGTCTGTCTGAAAGATGGAGAGTCAATCGTGGCGATAGGCAACATTTCATGCACCACATCTCCAGCCATAAGCTTCATTAGTTCTTTGTCGCTTGTAGCCTGCTGTCCACCATTAAAATCCAGTTTTGGTTGTTTAGCCATTGCAGGGCTACAGCCATCCTCATCTTTGGTGAGGTGTATTTCCACCAGCTTCACATTGTTGTGCTGTCAAAGTAGGTGTTTGAGGTTGTGTTTTTCGCAGTAGAAAGAGTTCACTACCTGCACACAATCTACATTTGACAACGATGTTCTTGTCATCTTTCCTCCCGACAAAATCAAAGTAATGGCAATCTTTCCAGCCGCTGAAAGTAAGCCTTTCCATAGTTCCAAGCTAGCTAGACGATTGCAAAAACGAATCCGTAGACAACAAAAGTATGGTTGAAATGAGTACGTTTTTTGGGGGGGGGTAACTGTTATTTTAATTTTTTTGAGGTGCATCAACTTCCCAGTATGAACACCTAAATAGCCCTTCTTTTTGCTCACCTCGTTACAGATAGCTGAGATCGACCTGCTCACTAAGCTGGGTCTGCATCCTGATGGCATCGTAGGACACTCGGTGGGAGAGCTGGCCTGTGGCTACGCTGACGGCTCCCTCAGTCACAGTGAGGCCATCCTGGCTGCCTACTGGAGAGGCCGCTGCATCAAGGAGGCCAACCTTCCCCCAGGAGGCATGGCTGCGGTCGGTAAGAGAGAGAGCATTTTTTTTTTAACCAGATTTCAACAGCTGGATTCATGAAAGAAGCACACTGTCTAGAGAGAAGGAATTCATTGTAAAATGTGCTCGTTTGGATTGAAAACCTTCAGAGTCCAAGTAAGCCAACTGTATGTCTGTCATCCAGTTTTTTTTCTGAAATGCTACAATCCATTTGGAAGAACTTAAATCCATCAGTCAGGGTTTCAAAAGAAGAAAACTACCTCACACAACTCTAAACTATGAAGAAACCTACCTTGCTCTCGAGCTGATACAGCAGGAGAGCCTCGTGTCAAAGCTTGATAACATATTTTCAGTAAATCTCAACTGGCATCCTTTTGTTACTAATTTCTCCAATATTGTTTCCAGTTGATGACAATAAAGGGGGTGAGTCAGAGCATAATTTAGTTCTACAAGAAAGACTACACAGTGCTTGACAGTTCTCACTCAGTCCTGTATATTTCCATCAGACAGGACAAGGAAACCTCAATATACAGAAGTGCAGACAGCTTTTACAACTCTGATTTTACTGTATGTTTGTTTGTATTATTTATTTGCACATATTTTACCTAGTTGCTTGCTGGCTGTGTTACAGGATTGACCTGGGAAGAGTGTCTGGCTCAGTGTCCTCAGGGAGTGGTCCCAGCCTGCCACAATGCTGAGGACACCGTCACCATCTCTGGCCCTCAGGTCTAACATTCTATCAGTCTTTTATAGCACCGTTAACACACAGAGAACCTGAATTTTACACAATCTGATTACTCTGAACTTGCTTTATGTCTGGGATTTGCTCACATGGTGTTGATTTTGTAACTATGCTGATTTTGCAGGATTAGTAGCCTTTATCCTAGAAATTGCAAAGTTAGGGAAACTGATTTGTAAGACTTTTCATGAGCAGACTTTAAATGTTACCAGTGCTTTTGCTGAATATTACAGGTAAAACATTTTGCACATAGCGAATTGCACTGATCAGCAAACTTACACGACCTTCACTTTTAGATTTTTCTTCTTAGATTTTAGAAATTTTAACTTTTTCTGACAGATAACTACAGGAAGAGAAGAAGGAACAAGAATATAGTAGTTGGCCAACAGCTAGTTGCTAACTAGCATAGCAGTAACAACCCGAAAGATGCCAGGATGCTCTAAATAATGTCAGGTTGTACAAGCATAATAGTAACTCTGTTATCTGTATAATGTAAGCATTGTTACATTGGCTTTTACTCTTCTAGTTTTTCCTCAGGTGCAGGGTGATGTGTCTTGACCTATGTGGTGTGTGTGTTTCATCAGGAAGCAATCAGCAAATATGTGTCCGAGCTGAAAGAGCAGGGAGTGTTTGCAAAGGAGGTGCGCAGCGCTGGCGTCGCTTTCCACTCCTACTACATGGCCTCCATTGCTCCAGCCCTGCTGGCTGCTCTGAAGAAGGTACATAGCTCTGCTGTGTTTCAACAGTGAAGCTCTGACTCCTGCTGTTACAGTGACAGCTGCTGGAAAGACTGGAAAACACATTCCCACCTCCGTTTAGTGTAGTAATATATGAAATGCACTGTTATTATTTTTGTATATTATTTTTTATGTCATACATTTTATTTGCTTATTTATAGTTTGTTAATTAATAAGATGTTCTCATAGGGGTCTAACTCTGTTTTGTATACTGCAAATTCAGCATGATGAAAGTCTTGGTCTTTCTTCGCTGCACTCTGTCACTTTCCTACCAGGCTACTAGGCCTGTCAGATTATTATTATTATTATTATTATTATTATTATTATAATAACTACAGGAACCAAGTTACCAAATGCAGATCAGTTAGGTTTCATGCTGTGTGGCACATATTTGAATATTTAAAAATAATATAAAATGCCATCTGTGTGTAGGTGATCAAGGAGCCGCGGGAGCGTTCGTCCCGCTGGGTGAGCACCAGCATCCCTCACTCTGAGTGGGATTCTCCTCTGGCTCTTTACAGCTCAGCTGACTACCATGTCAACAACCTGGTGAGCCCTGTGTTGTTCCAGGAAGGCCTCAGTCTGGTCCCTGAAAACGCTGTGGTGGTGGAGATAGCGCCTCATGCTCTGCTGCAGGTACGCTCAGCATTTTGTTGATGGGCTGCAACATCAGCACTCCTGAAAACATACATACAGTACAGACATACGTAAACAGTGTATCACCAGTGAAACATCATTATTTGAGCCCTTGACTGGCTGCTCATGGAGTTATTCATCACTTCTCCTTTTTACGCTCATTTATTTGAATTGGTAGCTGGAGGCAGGAGGGTGAACTACAGTATGTGTATTGCATGCCCATGTGTGCCCATTGGAAAAGGCAAATAAAATATAGGTGATTATTTTGCATTTAATTTCATACTGTAGAAACATTTTACTCTTCTTTTAAATTAAATATAATTCAAAACTAAAAACCAACTTAATAACCTGAAAATAATGTAAATGAAGCTTGGTTGATGGTGGGGTATTTCCTATCACCCTCAAAAGGTACATCATCATTTGATTCAGTCCCATCCAATCACATTGTTTTATACTGCCTGTATTAAAAAGCTGCATCTTGGAATTGATCTTCTCTTCCACTGTTCAACTTGTCTGTTTTCTGCACAGGCCATCCTGAAGCGTAGCCTGAAGCACACGTGTTCCATCCTCCCCTTGATGAAGAGAGGCCACACCAACAACCTTGAGTTTTTCCTCTCAAACATTGGCAAAATCTACATGAACGGGTCAGTAAATGCCTCACTCTGTCTGCATTTAGTGACTTTTGGTGCATTAGTGTATTTGGGGGAACCTGTTGTTATGGATGGGTTTTACAGTGAAGCCTGCTGTTCACTTCTCCTCTTTGAGCACTCTTGAAAGCAGTTTCAGATTGCTAATATTAGAATTATTTTTTATGCACCTCTTCAGCATCAACGTGAATGTTAACACCCTCTGCCCAGCGGTGAAGTACCCTGTGCCAGTTGGTACCCCTCTGATTTCCCCCTTGGTGCAGTGGGACCATGCCCAGACCTGGGATGTCCCCAAGGTAGAGGATTTTTCCTCTGGCTCAGGAGGATCCAATTCTGCCACTGTCTATAACATCGGTAAGACATGCACACTTGGATTAAAAAGCAGTTCTACATCTGCCCTCTTGTGTCATATTAAGAAAAAATGTGTTAAACAGTGCTTTCTTATTCCATTTGACCACTTGGTGTGCTTTGTGTCCAACTCTTCTTTGACCAACAACAGACATAAACCCAGAGTCTACAGACTACTACCTGATTGGACACTGCATTGATGGGCGTGTCCTGTACCCCGCGACGGGTTACCTGGTGCTGGCCTGGCGTACCTTGCTGAGAAGTCTGGGGGTTGTCATGGAAAACACCCCTGTAACCTTTGAGGACGTCACCATCCACAGGGCCACCATCCTGCCAAAGAGCGGTGAGAGCGGCACAGCAGGGGTGTGATTACGGGGGGGTTGGAGGGACCGATGAGCTGTTTGACTTCCTTTTGAACGTTCATCTGATTTTTGCCTCTCTGTCTTCTCTCTCCACCTTTCTGTTCCTCTCAGGCTCTGTCCAGTTGGAGGTGCGTCTCATGCCTGCCACCAACAAGTTTGAGGTTTCAGAGAATGGGAACCTGGCTGTCAGTGGTAGGTAGCTTTTGTACATGCAGTGTTTGACAGTGCAAACAAGTAGGGTCGTTCTGGACATTTTGGTGCCAGACATCCACTGACATGTATCTTTATATTATAATATTTTATAACAATTATTAAAATTGTATAATATTTTATATTAAATTGAACTTTATTCAACTTCACTCTACTTATCTATGTCATGCCATTTAGTACCTTTACAAGCACTAGTCTCTGTTGTGGTTTTTCCTGGTCTTACTCATATGTGGGATTCTGCATGTGATTTTCAGGTAAGGTGAGCATCCTGGAGGATGCAGCCCTCGATTCATTTCGTAGTCAGATAAGTCAACAAGCTTCCAACGACAGTGGTGACCCTAAAATGAAGCTTACAACACATGATATCTACAAAGAGCTCCGACTGCGTGGCTATGACTACGGGAAGACTTTCCAGGGCATCTTAGAGTCAAACAATTCAGGTAACAGTAGTGTGTGTTTGTGTTGCCTTTTAAAAAAAAAAAAAAAAAAATAAGAAAACTAATTGAAAAAATTCAAAAAGGGTTTCAAATTAATTTTATAATAATGCAGAGATGAAACACAGAAGACAAGAAAAAAGACAGTAGTTAAAAGACAATAGGTTACCACTGAACTGTGTTAATACTTCTCACTGTATCCCCCAGACCTCAGTAGCACTCTGGTGCTATACATTGTTTTTGCTGATTGGCTGTTTCTAGGAGACAGCGGGAAACTGCAGTGGACAGGAAACTGGGTCAGCTTTCTTGACACCATGCTGCAGATGATCGTGGTCGGCCTGTCGGGTCGTAGTCTGCGTTTGCCAACCAGGATCCGCTCAGTGTGTGTTGATCCAGCTGTCCATCTGGAGAAGGTCTGCAAGTACACTGACGGAAAGCAAGGTGTGTGTTATCAATCTATTCAAAAGGGATTTTCTATAATCTGCATCTGCACGTGAATCTACACAGATACGCTTTCCTGTTTATCATAATTGTTAGCACAGCTACAGCTAGGGTACAGATGTTTTAATGTTGGATATGATGAGAATGTTGACCTTCGGTAAGTCTTGACCTCCACATCGAATTTTTCTCCCTCATTACCCGTAGCTGTGGATGTCCACGTAAACCGTTGCCTTGACAACATTGTTGCTGGTGGAGTCCAGATCTGCGGCCTGCACGCCACTGTGGCCCCCCGTCGACAGCAGCAGCAGAATCCCCCCACCCTGGAGGAGTTTGTGTTTGTTCCCTATGTTGAGACAGAGTGCCTGACAGCCAATGGGAAACTTGCAGAGCAGCTGAGGCTCTGCAAAGGTACAACGGACCGTCTTTGTGGTTATATCACTTTTCATGACTTCAGTTGACAGTTTTATGACTTTTATGATCATCTGCAAGTTCTTTTTTAACACTGTTGACTTATGTTTATTTAGTATAGCACCTTTCACAGAGCAAGGTCACAAAGTTATTCACAATAATGAAATTGTTAAAAAATAAGGTCACTTGCATTTTCAGTACTGTCACTTACTGTCTTCTTATTGCAATGTTTGATATTTTCCCATCCCTGAGTTGTTCTATAAAGCAGGTCACTAAAAAGCAATCTCTGTTTGTACATGAAAACGGCAGTCAAATGTTTTTTTGGTTGCATGAAGGGAGTAAACAATACGAATAAACAAAATATTTTCTTTTTTCAATAATTTGCCTATACATGTCCTAACTCTTTGTCCCACTCTCTCCATCCAGGTTTAATCCACAGACTGCAGCAAAAGTTGGCCCCTCATGGTGTCAAGCTCTCCATTCCTGGGCTACAAGGGGAGTTAGACATTCCACTACCCAGCCCGGAACCCTCTGAGCCCAGCCTGGTACGACTGCTGGCCCTGCTTTGCAGCCTGGAGCTGAACGGGAACCTTCGGTCTGAGCTCGAACAGACGGTGGAGAAGGAGAGGGCGTGTCTGCTGCAGGACAGCCTGCTGCAGGGCCTGCTAGACAACCCGGCCCTTAGACACTGCCTGGACACCACCATGGAAAATAGCATGCCTGGCAAGATCAAAGTCCTGGAGGTAAGACTGAAAAGTAGATGAAAATCTAATAGAAAAAATCTGGCAAATTTCATCCAAATGCAGAATGGCTGAATTATGCTTCAGTCACAGAATATATACAGTCTCCAACCCTCTTCACCTCTCCGACCACTGCCAGGCTCTCTCCAACGATGGCCAGCTCTTTTCTCGTGTGGTAGCCCTCCTCAACATCCAGCCCATGATGCATGTGGATTACACTGCCACAGCGACCAACCTGGAACTCCTTACCCCCCACCAGGCCACCCTGGATGAGCTGGCGGTCACTACAGCTCAGTGGGACCCCCTGATGGGCCCAGCTCCTGGAGGTGTAGTAGGAGGGGCAGACCTGGTGGTGTGTAACCATGCCTGGGGCCCTCTAAGGAAGGACCCTGGACTGCTGGTGGCAAATCTGGCTTCTGGAGCCAAACAAGGGGGGTTTGTTCTCCTCCACACACTACTGAAGGGAGAGACTCTGGGGGAAACAGTTGCGTTCCTCTCCAGCACTGCTCAGAGCAGCAGCCAGCAAGGACTGCTCACACAGGTCAGTGAGATTCTTAATCATTTTTGTCTTATAGACCTCACAATGACGCGGCCCTTCAGAATAAAAATCGTTCCTAAGTTTAATAGAAGAATCATTCTGTCACTCTGCATGATCTTAACACCCCCGAAGCTGGAAGCTCAAAGAAATAAGTGAAAGAAGTGAGCTGATCAGTAACATGCTGAGACGCTATCATCACATTGAATGTGTGGTGGGAGGTGATGTTGTACTGTTTTGTCTCCCTCTTCTCTCTAGGCTGAGTGGGAGAAGGTGTTCTCTGAGGCCTCCCTCAGCCTGGTGGCTGTCAGGAAGTCTTTTTATGGCTCTGCCCTCTTTCTTTGTCGCTGTCGGTCTCCGGGCAAACAGCCCATTTTCCTACCTGTGGACGGCACCGACTACAAGTGGGTGGAAACACTCAAGGTGGGTTGCATAACCTTCTGTGTGTGTCTGGCTTTTGAAATGTCCAACAGTGACCAGGAGTACCATTTTTCAAGTCAGAATGATTGGTAAAAGGGAGTAGAAAATTGTTCATATCCAGTGTTTGGTGGCCATTTCACATGGTAAGGCCCGCCTCCAGGAAGAAGAAAACAACCAATGCATTATTGATGCAATACCTACTATCACTTTGTATCAAGATTGAGCTTCCATATTTCACCAGTGTTTCCTTGCGTATTCCTATCAAATGATTGCGTTTGGTGTAACGTTACTGTGCGACACTCGCGTGAAGTTGCAGGACTGTTTTCCCTTAGGCGAATGATAATCCTGAATCCTTGATCAGCATTGCTGGCTTCATTGTTGACATCTACCCGGTGCTTGTTGTTATTACTGTTATTTACTCACAGGTGTGTGAATTTACCTGGATATGAAGCATCCGTAGTGCAAAATAATAGAACATTAGTTTCTAAAGAGATAAGACGGAGCCCTCTCCTCTCATAAAGAATGTAAGTCATTGGTGTAAGGCCTAGGTGCATATAGGGGAAACTCTGATATTAAACATGTACATCCAAACCCTCAAAGTATGTCAGAATACAGTTTCCTTGTGACTTCAGTCATCATTTACAAACGTGACATTAGTCCTAACTGTGGTTACTGTGTGGATCTGTGCTGCAGGCGATGATGGCGGAGTCATCAGACTGCCCCGTGTGGTTGACTGCCTCTCAGGCTCACTGTGGCATTGTGGGAATGGTCAACTGTCTAAGGCAGGAGCCAGGTGGCAAACGAATACGGTAGGACATATATCCTCTGCCATACATCATTTTGTACTAGTGTTGTCACAGTAACAGAATTCTGGCCTTAACTCAATATACTGGAAGTGTAACATTCACAAACCAATGTAAACGAGTCACAGAACAGCCACCACTGTGCCACAGTGTATCCAATACTTACTTGAAATGTGAAATAGTTTTTAATTTATTGGTCATATATGTTCTCATCTCATCTTTGGTTAAACGTTGCCTGTCATAATGAGCGGTTTAGTCAGTTAGTAGCGCTGCACTCACATTCTAGTGTTTGCAGGTGTGAGTAATAAATACTAGTGTGTACTTGTGTAACATCACACAAGTCATTTAGTGAGGTTTTTGTGCTGTGTTCTCTTTTTAATGTCCTTCTCCGGGTTCTCCTTCCTTGTCACCAGCTGTGCGTTTGTGTCCAATCTTAACGAGTCTTCAGCAGCACCGAGCCTCCAGCCGGCCCATAAGTCCATGCAGTCAGTGCTGGAGAGGGATCTGGTTATGAACGTGTTCAGAGACGGACACTGGGGCGTCTTCAGGCATCAGCTCATCACTCATGGTACCCGAATATCAAAATATCGATTATTCTGATTCCAGTTAGACTGATATGGTTCTGATTCTGTTGTACGCCACAACCATTATATTTGAGTTAGTTTTATATGTACTGTAGAACAGTACAACAGTGGCTATCTATGAGAAACCTTTTACATGCATTGTTCTGAAGCAACATCTTACAGTGTGCAGACTGTAACGCAGCTACATTCTTTGGGGTTGTTTTATGTGGAGGAAGACATGAAAAAACATAAGTCAACTTTTGAGGGGAAGCACCATGGTTCATCTGTCAAACTACAACAAACACTTTTTATTCCTGCCTACATTGTGTTTGGTGATGATACATTTTAAGAGTGTCAGTGGCAGAACAGCAGCTGTGTTCTTTTGGAATTCATTCCCTCATATTAAAATTGTTACATTCTTTCCTCCTTGTCCACTCAACATTCCTTTGGTTTTTGTCTGTTAGAAGTTGTGCTATCTTTGACATACCTTAAACACTATTGTTTAACATTATGCAATTCAAAAACACAACTGGTTTCCCCCCCTAAGATTTTATGAGATAAGATTTTAGTAAGCACATGTGTTGGTAATCATGTCACTTAAACCAAGAGACAACTCTTTAATTTGACAGAAGGGATTTATCCAGATCAGTTCAATGCGTAGAACTTGTTTCATGTTTGACGTGCCCATGGCTTCCATTCAAGCATTTGTCTGTGTTTCGTGGTTGTCAGATCTAAATGAAGAGCTGACGGAGCATGCCTACGTCAATGTGTTAACTCGAGGTGACCTGTCTTCTCTGCGCTGGATCGCTTCCCCACTCCGCCACTTTGTGACCAGCAACCCCAACGTGCAACTGTGTCGCGTCTACTACAGCTCGCTCAACTTCAGAGATATAATGCTGGCCACCGGCAAACTGCCACCAGACGCTATTCCAGGTGTGTAGAAGACACACACCTAGAAAGCATGTGCTTTCTTTGTTCTTATAACAATAGTAACCCACAGCATGTTGTGGATTTCTTTTAAGTAGACTACACAAAAATAGAAATAAATTGTTATTGGCCAAATTGTACATCAAGAGCCCACAATTAGACAGCTAACTTCTCCTGTCCATTGCACATCATGTAGGTGACCTAGCTCTGCAGCAGTGCATGTTGGGTATGGAATTTTCCGGTTGTGACCCCGTCGGTCGGCGTGTGATGGGGCTGCTGCCTGCTAAAGGCCTGGCGACAAGTGTGGATGCTGACAAACGGTTCCTCTGGGATGTTCCCTCCAGCTGGTCAGTGTCACATTTTTAAATATTGTGTGTGTGTGCATGTTGATTGTGCATGTTACAGTGTGAGATCTGATTTGGAATTGTTGTCCAGTACTTGTCTACAGTAGCTGCTCTGTAGAAGCCATCGTGCTGTCTGAGGAGAAGGTAGATGGGGCGTATAAAAGAAAAGAGCTGGCAGCCAAGGTGGAGGTTAGGTGCTGTGGAATTGTAGCCCCATCCAAAGCTAGAGTTTCATAGTGGTTGTTATGGGAAATGTATGATTTCAAGTCTGAATCAACATTAAACAGTGGAGCAGAAGAGAGTCACTGCACTGCTCTTTTCTTATTTTGATAGGGAAGTCAAATGTAACCACAATGGAAGTCATTATGCAGAACTGCTCCTGTCAATATTGTAGTGTTGAATAATTATTGATGTAAGTAAGTAAACAATAAATATATCTGTTAAATATAGTGGAGTCAAAAGTATAATATTATATGTATTATGATAATGAGTATAAAGTAGTGTAGCATTAATGCCTTGAAGGATACCAATTTATGTAACGATAGCTAATAAGCCTCACATGCTCACCAAAAATATGTAGCATGAATATGAGGTATAAGGCCTCACAGAGATATCAAGAATATGCATCGTAAACACATTAATTGGTACGAAAGATGAAGTAGAGCTATTGCAATCAATCAATATTTATACTAAATAACAGAATTTAACTTTAATTTTAATTCACCTGCGGCCCCACCCTTGGAAAAAAGGGAAAAAGAGGCAATTAATTAATTCAGTCTGAACTCTGGAGGTTGCTACTACGTTCTTGACTCGAAACAGTGACCATAATACTTCATACACACAAACCATGTAATCACGTTCTTTATAAATTAAAGGTTTATTAAACTACTAACCACACACACAGGACTTATAACTACTAAATATACAAATGAATGAATAAATGCAGTGAATACAGCGAAGAACAATTAATGAGGATCACTGTGTTCCAGATAAAGCAGTGAATGATATCTTGGCAAGATGTATTAATTTGTGGAAACACAGGAGACCACTAAGTGGATGAGTTCAATATCGTATATATTGATTGGAGATCCTACATCACAGGAAAAGTAAACTTTCACCTGGTGGCTCAGGGGAGGAGGCAGCAGGTGGTTGGTGCCAATGGTCGTGTGGAGCTCCCTGGAGCTCTCGGGCATCCTAAAAAGCACCTGTTGTGACAGCACTGATTTGGGTGTGGCCAGAAGTGCAACTTAAAATTTTAATCTTAGAGAGCAGTGAGAAGATAAACTCCTGTTATAATAGTACATGTTGGTGCTCCTAGTGTTCCAACAACATCTGAAATCTCATTAGATAGATTTTGAACTTTTTTTCCTGCATAAAGGATACGTACCTCATACTAGATAATGGCAAATAACCTGATGACGTACGCAGGACACTGGAGCAGGCAGCCTCGGTACCAGTGGTCTACGCCACAGCCTACTACTCTCTGGTGGTGCGCGGCAGGCTCCGCCCCGGAGAGACTGTTCTCATCCACTCAGGGTCAGGGGGGGTCGGCCAGGCTGCCATCGCCATAGCACTCAGCAAGAAATGTAAAGTCTTCACTACAGTCGGTAGGTATTTAACACTCACATTGCACACTGTCATGAACTCTGATGGATTTCTTATTCACTGTAGTTTGTGATTTATTTTATATGAAAGCCCACTTTCTTTTCATTAAGTGTTTTGTTTTGTTTTTTTCTCATAAGTGTGACTTGTCTTTTCGTTCACAGAAATACTTTCTCATTTGCAGTTACTATGACATACTAAGTCATAATTATGAGATAGTATCTAATACAAACTGTAAAAACTTTACTTTTTAACCCTGATCGTGTTGTGTGTGTGGTATCATCAGGCTCAGCAGAGAAGCGGGCCTACCTGCAGAAGAGGTTCCCTCAGCTCACAGCAGAGTCCTTCGCTAACTCCAGAGACACCTCCTTTGAACAGCACATCCTGCTCCACACACAGGGCAAAGGTCAGACACCTCTGTCTGTAGTAACGAGTTGTGTTCGACATACCGTGCTTCACATAATTTCAATATATTCTCTCTGTAGGATTTCTTAAAAGCACTGTACGGAATACAATACATACGTACAATGCACTGCACTTAGTTTCAAAGGGGAATATTGACTCGGACTGAAAATAAGATAATTCCACACTCCACTAAGGGGTTAAGGGGCTCCTGAAATAAACACATTTTGGAAAGAAAAATAAGATTTGATGATTAAATGGCTAGTTTAGTTTTACATTTCCAAAGTGTACAAATTGAGACTTTTGCATAAAGACAGATTTAGTGTTTTTGAGCTTAGTAAGAAACTATTTTGAACGCGCAACCACTCAATTACACTTTCAGTTTACAGTACCACTGCACAAAGTACACTTTTTATGATGTAAGTAGTATTTTGTGTGTCTGTGTTTCAGGTGTGGATGTGGTGCTGAACTCTCTGGCTGAGGAGAAGCTGCAGGCTAGTATCCGCTGCCTAGCCAGGCATGGGCGATTCCTGGAGATCGGCAAATACGACCTGTCCAACAACTCCCCTCTAGGTCAGTAGGTAGCCGCAGGTTCACACTCAGGCTTACAGTAACAGTGCAAGTGTCAGTTACTCCTTTAATTTCAGAAATAGCCTCACACATATATAAAAGTAAGAAATTATATGTTCCTCTAAATGTCAGAAGAAATTACAAAATCATCACGCTCCTTTTACCTCCAGAACTTTCCTAAGAATCAACCTGTTCTCTTCAGTATCAAAGTCATCCAGTGATCGTTGTCTGTACATCCATGGGTATGCTGCAAACAGGAAATGCTATTAGCAAATATGGCCTACTTTTAATGGTGCCAATTTGCTAAAAACAAGGGGCCCACAGCTAGCATTAACTCACTGACTCCATGGCAACATTATACTTCCTGTTTACAGCCCCAAAATTATGATAACTGAGTGTACAATAGTACAGCGGTCACAATTCTGTCTGAGGTTGGGCCCACGATGTCAGACTCTAGACAGAAAAAAATAAATCTGTGATGTAGCCTTCTATTTGGGGGGCATGGAGTCACATTCACTTCAATCAGGGCCATGCCCCCATGTGAAGACATGAAAAAGAGTTCATAGAACTGTACTTGCATACATAATGTTTGTTTGGAGTTGTAATCTAGAAAGATATCAAGAGCATGCGGCCAACAGTAGTTGGATCACAGTTATGCGTTAGTGAAACAGGAGCTTTTTTACGCTGCTGGTGTAGAGCAGCTGCAGCTGTACTGATTAAAACTGAGATGGAAAAATATGGGTGAAAGGTGTGCGCTGTAGACCGTGGGTAAGATATAGAGATGCTGGAGCATCGTTCTGTTAAAGTTGTGTGGGAATGGGATTGTCAGTGGTTGTCGGGTAAGTTATTGAGGGAAACAGAGGCTGCAGTTAGCATTTTACAGTGTAGATAATTAGTCTTAAATTATTTCTCTAAGGGAGTAAATAGGGCTGTTGCTAAGACAGTGCCAAGAAATAGAATAGAAAAGTGAATCCCTTGGATTTCCCTACATTTTTGCTTAAGTTTGAGTCATTTGCTTGAATATTCAAAGTCAGGTTGTAAAAAGAAAGTGAACCCTTGGTTTTAGTAGCTAGTTGAACCTTATTTAATTTAATATTACCTTTTTAAAAACTTTTTCTGCTATGCCACATGTTAATGAGGGATGGTTCACATCAGCTTGTGAAGAAATGAGTGTCAGTGTGTTTTGTACAGAACAAATATACATTGATGGGAAAAGCTGACTTGTAGTAGCTTTTTTAGAGGTCTTTTGTCTAAGGGGTTCACATACTATTTTCTATTTGGATTTTTAATTTTGAGTTTATTTAATAAACATGCCAATTCGGAAAACAATTATTTGAGTGTTATTAGTTTACTTAAGAGTGTATTCGTCTATTATAGTGACTTGTATGAAGATCAGACCACATTTTATGGCTGAATTGTGCATAAATGTAGGTCATTCCAAAGGGTGAGCTTTATTTTTCTTGGCACTGTAAATTAATAAAATGGGCTGAGAATAAGCAGTTCCAACAAAATACATGTACAAATACATACACTATGTGTATGTGTCACATTCATTGTGCTCAGCATAAAGTGTAAAAGTTTCTTTCCTACCAGGACAAATTCTATGTTGCAAATGACTGCAGACTGTCCGAGTTCTGGTTCAGCCTTCTGCATGGAACAGTGTCATCATGTTGTTGTGATCTCTCCAGGCATGGCTCTGTTCCTGAAGAATGTGGCGTTCCACGGCATCCTACTGGATGCTCTATTTGAAGAGGGCAACCAGGAGTGGGAGGAAGTGTCCCAGCTGCTGAAGGAAGGCATCACTGGAGGTGTAGTTCAGCCTCTAAAGACCACAGTATTTGAGAGGGACCAAGTGGAGGAAGCATTCAGATACATGGCTCAGGGCAAGCACATTGGCAAGGTCCTCCTGCAGGTCAGTTTTCCCTCTGACCTTCAGCCTTTGATTTTAGTGTGAGAGGTCCAAAGATGGTTCATAATGGACTTAATAACTCAAGTGCCTGTTGGTTCCTGCTTAAAAAAAACATAATAAAATGAAAACTGAATAAACCCGGAAGATCCTAGATGTTTCAGTTAACACTTTCCATCTCATTTCAAATAACTGTTATGTGACTATTACTGGAAAATACTACACTACAACAGTATGTGTCCTCTTACTGGTTCTTCTCTTCACACAGGTCTGTAATGAGGAGAGGGGTGCAGCAGTCCAAACTGCTTCCCCTTTGTCTATTCCAGCTATCTGTCGCACATTCTGCCTCGCCTCCCACTCCTACATCATCACTGGTGGACTTGGGGGCTTCGGTCTGGAGCTTGCTCAGTGGCTGACGGAGAGAGGAGCCCGCAAACTGGTGCTGACTTCCCGATCAGGCATCAGGAACGGTAAGTCCCTCAATAACCACAAGGCTGCTGAGGTTTCTGCTCTGTTACGTTCAGATTCATTGAAAGCAGCTAAGTGTTGTTAGGTGTGTGTAGTTCCGCCACCCCCACATAAAGGGCCGAAGTTAGTCTTTATTTTGAGTCATGTGACATATTTCCGCATTAAATTGAATGTATGGGCAGGGTTTAGTCACTGAAGGGATTTCAGTCAAGTCCTATAGATGTGATTGGATCACTCAGGAGTGGGTGTGGCTTAGTGAATACAGTGACACCAGAGCTGTAGAGAGATGCTGAGCTAGGGACCTGCAGAGGACTGTTGGCCCCCCATTTTTGATATAAACATACTCAAAATGGGTTGTTTTTTGTTTTTTTTACACATTTAGCATGTAACAAGAGATAAATGAACAATTCACGCAACAACACAGGAGTAGAACTTGAAAATGTATTTTTCATTTCACAATGTTGAAGTAGCAGGTCACAAGATGGGAGTCAGTGCAAAAAAGATGGAATTTATTGACAAATATTAATGGAAGGTAAAAATGAACCATGGGAATCCATGGTTAACGACTTGCGAGCATTCACGTCACAAAACAGTCTGACGGTATGATTACAGAGTTGGTCATTTGGGGATTAAAATACTGTGCATTGGCAGTATAACCCAATATCCATTACATTCAGATTAAATTACTTTGAATGACGCACTTTGGCTGATGTGAGGCATCAACATTTGTTTGGTTTTCAGGCACTTCCATATTATTAAGTGCAAAGACTTCCTTGGATAATTCAGAATTCAAAATCTGATTTTCCCTGTCATAATTACAAATTATATTACTAGTCGGAATCTCGTAATTACGTTAACTCTGATATGACATGAAAGCAGCATTAATGATGAACAACTGTTTTCACTATCATTGATTAAGCAGATGATCTGCTCTGACGTAAAAAAAAGTCACGCATATGGAGCAAAAAAAACAGGATAGATTAATTCATTTTTACTTCATGATATTGTTAGCTTGTTACCATCGACATATACCGCCATAGGTCTGTCTGCCAGCACATACCACCGTACCACACCGCCATTCAGCTACAGAGGCGATGGTCTTTTTACCTGCAGTGAGGAGCTTAACCTGAAGGGCATAGCACACAGAAGGTTTACGCTGAGATCACTTTTTTTCACCAATGAAATTGCTCTGTGTTTGTGGCCTGTCACAAAATAGGTAAGAACTTCCTGTAGATGTTTTGACAGGGGCCGCCACAGATACAAACATTATTATCTTAAAATCTGGCTTTACATGATACAAACCTGAAGCTTTGCTCTGGAATCATAAATGATACAAACTGGTGTTCTATGTGACAGTAATTTGGCTCTTGCACTGCTGTAAATACTTTTTTTCACACTTTGACTTTGTAACTGTTGCTAGGCTACCAGGCAAAGCGAGTGCGTGAATGGCAGAGTCGAGATGTGGAAGTGTTGGTGTCAACTAATGATGTCAGCACACTGGAGGGAACAGAGCGACTCATCGCTGAGGCCTGCCCACTGGGCCCAGTGGGCGGTGTCTTCCACCTAGCCATGGTAACGCATCAAGCCACCTCATCATCAGTCCCCCTCAGCTCTGCGTCCTTTTCCAGCCACCGGTGGCATTTTAAATTAGAAATCATGAACATAAAAGAGGAAAAAAAAAAAGTTTTTTCAAATGTAGAAAATACTGGCTATGAACATTATTTAAAAATCAATTTATAGATGATCAGTTTACTTTTAAACAAGGACAGCTCAGAAAAATGCTTCTGGTAATAGAAAGTGACGTGAAAAATAAAAAGTTCCTCTGCGTGAAACGAAATAAGTAAGTAAAAAGTAAGTGGTTAAAAAACACTGCAAAAAGTATTGTTAAGATCCAATATTCACCCGAACACCAATCACTTTTTTCTATATAAAAGTCCCAAATAATTTTCTTTATTTTTATCCACGCTAGCATTGTGGCTCTATGGATGGCAATGTCAAGCTATTAGTTGGCATGCTATTGATTGGATTGACTTTATCTCTAGTGACACCATGAGGTTGGCATTTTTGGCCTTCAGTGAAACTATAACATTTGGCTCAGACATTCATGTTCCCTTTGGGATGAATTGTAAGAACTTTTGTGATCCTCTGACTTTTCATCTAGTGTCGTCAGGTTAAAATGTGTCCAATACTTATTATGACCTGAAAAACTAATGACATTCCCAACAGCCTCAGCTGTACTTTGTGTTTAGTGCTAATTAGCTAATGTTAGCATGCTAACATGGTAAACTAAGATGTTGAACATGGTAAACAATAAACTGTAGAGTCTACAGTATGGCACATTTACATAAAAATATTTCTTTAAATGTGGTTTGTCTTCTGTTTATTAAATAATGGTTTCTGCCTACAGTTTGCACATTCATGATTAACATATCACCTTTACAGAATTATTATGTAGGCTTTTTGTTTATGCACCACTGAGGGTCATTTTACACCATATTTCTTTACTGTGATTATTTCCATGGTAGCACTGCTGTCGTATCCATACTCACAGTTAAGACTGACTGACCACTCTGGTGCTATCACTCCAAAAACTGCTTGTCCTTTTAAGTTGATTCCACTTTGACCTAAATTTCATTAGCATGTTTGGTATGTCATTATCAGGTGTTGAAAGATGGCATGTTGGAGAATCTGACTCCTCAGCTCTTCCTTGATGTTAATAAACCTAAACATGACGGCACCATAAACCTGGACAAGTAAGACACACAATCATCCTTCTGTTTAAATCAGGGAACTTGAATTAAGGACTGCTATTTGCTTCTCTCTGGATATTGATGCACTCACTTCCATTCCCTCTCCAGAGTGACAAGAAAGTTGTGTCCAGACCTGAGCTACTTTGTGGCCTTCTCCTCAGTCAGCTGCGGCCGTGGCAATGCCGGCCAAAGTAACTACGGTTACGCCAACTCAGCCATGGAGCGTGTGTGCGAAAAGCGCCGCTACGATGGCCTACCTGGACTGGCAGTCCAGTGGGGTGCCATTGGCGACGTGGGCGTGGTGCTTGAGACCATGGGTGGCAATGACACAGTGATTGGTGGCACCCTACCACAGCGCATGACATCCTGCCTGGAGGTGCTAGATCTCTTCCTGTGCCAGCAGCAGCCAGTGATGTCTAGCTTTGTACTGGCAGAGAGGACGGTGGTAAAGAGCGAGGCAGGAAGCCAGAGAGACTTGGTGGACGCTGTAGCTCACATTCTGGGTAAGAGCCGAGCAAAACAAAACCACTCCTACCAACAAAGACACTTTGAAGCACATGCTCTGCAAACAAGGTGTAATCATGCCTGTCATATGTAGTGAATGTTGACACTGGACTGGCCCCTGTTGTGCCTTTGCAATCTCAGACTGATTTGAAAAGTCTGCAAAACATCATCAACAAAGTTTTAGGAAAAGCAGAGCTTCTGCTCACTGTTAAAGATCACCTAAGTGAAGCACGTTTTGAAAATTTGAAAGTTGATTTTTACAGTGTGCTGATATGAACGGAAACCAATGGCTGATAAAGATATTCAGAGGTCTAAAATACGATGAAACGATAAAAGCGATGTGGCAGAAATGTAAAGCATACAGGAGTAAAGTACATACTAACCTCAAACTAAAAAACACTTAAAAACATGGCAAGTTGCACAGCATATTTGTCATGTCCACTTCAAAGTGCTGCATGCTGGTATGTGGTTGACCTTGTTTTGTTTAGGAGCCCAGCAGATATCAGGAGTAAATATATTCAAAACCTTTAATTACTAATTTATGTCCACAAATGATTAAAAGTGTTACCTGTCTGGGTAAACCATAGTAAATCGCTTCTTTTCTTCTTCTTTTCAAAACCACAAGGCACAATTGGAAGTTTCCTGGAAGTGAACTATGTCATTTGGTACTAACTAAAGGGAAAATGGTTATCCATGTAAATCAAGTTCAGGTTATAAGCAGTTGTTGATTTCCAGAGGATTCTTTTTAAATAATTGCCCCATTTAAATGCTAGTAAATATTAATTCATTACTAATTTATATTGGAAAATGTATTCTTCATATGCATGTTGAACATGTCCACTTGCCTATTAGCAAATGTTACATTTTTATACCTGCTGACCTGCTGTTCCCTGACTAAATGTCTCTCTAGGTTACACTTGGATTGGAATTTATTATTTGGAAGTGTACTAATTTAACACTGTGTCTCTATTTTCCATAGTCGGTGCCAAAGTTTCCAGGAAACTTTCAAAGAAATGGAATAGTAAATTACAGATCAAACTAAGAGGCGGCTTAATAGCATCGTTATTGTATAAAAAAAAAAAAAAAAGCAAAACATAGTGCGAATGTCACTCTAAATGATGGTTCTAGATCATTTGCTCATTTTACATCACTGTTTGTCATAGCAAAGAGCGAGGCATTGTTCTTGTCTGCCTCTTTATTTATTTATTTTTTACATCTTGAGCTAAATTTGATTAGGCTAAGCTCACAGAACTTGCACTGCGCCCTGCGCCCTTCACCCTCAGGCGTGCGGGATGTGAAGAGCCTGAACGCCGATACCTCATTGGCTGACCTGGGCCTGGACTCCTTGATGGGTGTGGAGGTTCGCCAGACTCTGGAGCGTGACTACGATATCGTCATGGCCATGAGGGAGATCCGCCAGCTCACCATCAACAAGCTGCGAGAGCTGGCCAATGTCAAGCCAGGTGCATCAAATGGTATAATTAAGACCTGCTCTTAAATCTGCAACAAAAAAACATATACTAAAGTGTAATAAGTCCATATTGAGAGATTTTATTTGTGTTACATCAGTCTTAAATTCAGTTCTTTGTATGATGTGGCTTTTTAAAACCTGCAGATACACAAAAAGAATGAGTTTTTTCTTTGCTATTTCCAACTATCCAGAACCTCACCATGCTACAGATAAGAGGGATGGTGTTCACACTTTGTTGGAGTCTGATCTGACCCAGCTATTAGTCAACCCCAGCGGCCCCACAGTGACGCCACTCAACAAGGTTCAGAGCCAGGAGAGGCCACTGTTCCTGGTCCATCCCATTGAGGGCTCCGTTTCCGCCTTTAAGACGCTCGCTTCCAAGCTTAGCATGCCTTGCTACGGCCTGCAGTGCACGAAAGGTATTCGTTCTTCACAAACACACTCATTAAGGAAAATAAAAATAAAATAAAATAACAACCATTATATAAATACGCTAATAGACCCTTTTCACAGCAGACATTTTGACACAGGTGGAATTAATAACATTCCCAGTTCCAGGGCTCTGGTATTGTGTATGCTCACTCAATGACATGGCTTACTGGGACACTTAATGGAATGGAGCCATTGTTAATGTTATTACTTACACCTGTGCATTTCCTGCTTCAAGTCAAAATGTGTGCCATTAAAAGGGTCTACAAGGAACTGATTATGTCCAACCAAGCTCACCTTAGTTTATCCCCTCTCCCCCAGCTGCTCCTTTGGACAGCATCCAGTCCCTGGCAGCCTACTATGTGAACTGTATCAGACAGGTTCAACCAGACGGGCCGTATCGAATCGCCGGCTACTCCTTTGGTGCCTGTGTGGCATTTGAAATGTGCTCTCAGCTTCAGACCCAGAATCGGCCTGTGGAGTACCTCTTTCTGTTTGATGGATCACACTCCTATGTGGCGGCATACACGCAGGTTTGAGAAAAGAGCTAATACACACAATAGTTAGTGAATCTACAATATGATCTAGTTTAATGTCCAACAGTTTTGAGAGGTGCATTCCACAAAGGGAAAGTCAAAGAATGGGATTTTTTTTCTTATTTCTCTTGGAGTGTCTGGGAATATCAGGGATACATATTAATTACTCATTTATGTATTTCTCACATTTCATTGCATTAGGTAGTTTTAGACAGCCTAAAATGATCATAAATAAACCAAAGTGTGAACAATATGATGTGATGTTTCAATACACAGCAGAAATGAAATATGTGCATTTAATAATACAGTTTGGGAACAAATTGAGGTTTAAAGTAACTGTGGTTGGTTATGTCAAGTTAACTCAGTATTTGGTTTCCAGACCTACAGGGCCAAGTTGACACCCGGTAAGGAGTCTGAGGCTGAAACTGAAGCCCTGTGCGCCTTCATCCAGCTGTTCACTGGCATCGAGTACAACAAGGTATACAGCTTCTGACACGTGCACACACAAACGCTCACCAAAGATTTTCATCAGTCACAATATTCAAGCAAGTCTTCAGGTGCTTGAGCAATGTAATAGCACACTGACTTCTCAAAGTCTTTGGCTGTGAATATTGGAGAGGTTTTACCTAAAGTCCTGATGTCCAACAACAATGGAAAAGGGTGAACTACCACTTAATTGTCAGTATGACCTTGCCCACATGTGCTAGTTGCAGCCTCGTGTGGGGATAGCCACCTGATGACACCTCACTTTTGTCAAGTGTAGTTCTCAACATTGATGACTTCAAAGACAAGGTGATATTACTTCTACACCTGATATTAGGAGAGTTGTTTCAATCCGAGCTCTGATTTGGTTCCTCGACTGTGAGCAACAAGTCTCTAATTTTCTAATTAGCTCTGAAATGATGAAACACTTGAATGGACAATGGACATATTTGCAGCCTCAATAATTCATTTTTGGCTATGGGAGTAAAGAGCAGTATTGCGTTTGTTGCAGCAAAAGACTAATTGAGTATTACATTTTGATAAATTCGATCAGCTCTCCCCCATGCTAAGGCCAAGGGTTTTAATCAGTTTTGGGTTTGCTTGTACAACAGCACAAGAGTACAATAAATTAAGTATAGTAAGCAAAATAAATTAAAATTAGAATATTATAAGAAGGGTCATACATCACAAAATATGATGTAGATGACAGACTGTGTTTAGGTAGACAGGAGTTATGCGAGACTTTGACAGGTGTGTGACAATCACCCAGACTACAATCTGTCCTTGTTGGTGTAGTGACGGACCAGACCACAGAACAGGATGTAAAGAAGTCAATTCCTATAGTGGTCTCTGTCCAAATCTCTGATCCCCCCCCTCTTATTCTGCAGCTTCTGGAGACTCTTCTGCCGCTGTCAGACCTGGAGGCCCGTGTCAACGTTGCGGTGGACCTAATCACCTCCAGCCACAAGAACATCAACCGAGACTCACTGCACTTTGCAGCCACCACCTTCTACTATAAGTTGAAGGCTGCTGATGGCTATGTGCCTGCGACAAAATACCATGGCAATGTGATGCTACTGCGTGCCAAAACCAGTAGTGAATACGAACAAAACCTGGGACCTGACTACAAGCTCAGCGAGGTAACATACGCAAGCATACATTTGCACAAAAAGTGGACACTGAGTTCAGATTATTTTATCAAACTCATTTAAAAGCCTTTTAAGTTTAGCCCCTAGAGGTTTTGAGGTCATTTGAGTGTCGAGGTTTCTTGGTATTCCGTGCTTTCTCCACCATGTGTATTAATCTTCACTCTTCGTGTGTACACTGGAATTAAAAACTTGACTGAAAACAAACGTGAACTTTCAGTCACACTGCAGGCTTGATGAGCAGTACCCAACCAACACACACACATACAGCACATATGGAAGCAGTGACAAGCTTCATAGCAACAAGCTATTACGAGCAGCTCCAGGCTGCCTGAATTGCCCCATAGCCCTCACCGGAGGCTGTATACACTTAAGCTTTTAATGCCATAATCATGATCTTACCATTGGATCTTCACAAGACTACATCAGAAGGTGTGAACCAAAGCTCGTAGGATTATGAAGGATCATCAACACTATGGCAATGCGTCTGCGCTCCAACACAGAGAGACTCAGAAAAATCTTCTTTTCTGTCTCTCTGAGCATCTACAATTGTTTTTTTTTATTACATAGTCTGCCTGTATAAGTATGAAAAAACACACTTTCACTTTTATAGAATTAAAATATGACAAATCTGTAGTTTTTTAACTTCAGATTTTTTTTCTGACCTTATTTTTTCTCTTATTCTAATTATTATTGTTATTATTATCATTGCACATTAGCCTCTTGAGTATTTAACACATTTAACTGCAAATATTGAAAATATGTGTGTATGACGAACAAATCTCTGAGTCTCTCTCTACTTAAATGCTTAATAAATTCTGTCTGACTGGCGTGTCTTTCTTCAGGTATGTGATGA
Source organism: Maccullochella peelii (assembly GCA_002120245.1). Taxonomy (NCBI): domain Eukaryota; kingdom Metazoa; phylum Chordata; class Actinopteri; order Centrarchiformes; family Percichthyidae; genus Maccullochella; species Maccullochella peelii. The sequence continues at coordinate 66,255 of LKNJ01001644.1, forward strand.
CGAGGTGTCAGTCCACATCATTGAGGGAGACCACCGCACCTTCCTGGAAGGAGAGGGGGTGGAGTCCATCATCAGCATCATCCACAGCTCACTGGCTGAGCCACGTGTCACGGCACCACACGCTCCACCTTCACACTAATTCCACAAAATTCCCAAAATGGGTCTCTTCCTCCAATTAGTTCAGGATGTGTAGGTAGATAATATAGTAAGTCTTTGGACACAGGATATTTACGTTCTGTCCCATTTTGCCCTAATATTCCAAATGCACCTTATTCCTTCTTATTTCACCTTTTCATCTGTTTGTCTTTAATCTTTTTTTTTTTTTTTTTTTTTTTTTTTACTATTTTCATAGCACAATACAAGAAAATTATTTATTAGGGGAAAAAAAGGAAAACATTTGATGAATTATTTTGCATTGTGTAATTCATAATTCACTTAAAATTGCTGCTTGTGCATGTTCCAACTCCATCTATCAGTATTTATAAAATGACTGAGCAATATTCAAAACTCACAGGCTTCAATGGAGGACACAGATTAGACTCATTTAGAATAATATGAGACTAATTTAAAACAAAACCTAATCCCTCCCCATTGTATCTGTTGGCGACCTGAAAATGTCTATCAGCAAGCAGAAACATAAAATAGATTACCCTGAAACATAAAATAGATTACCCTGATGTCCCAACAACACACTTCAGTTCTTAGTGGTTTTATTTAGGAAATGAGCAAATTGTATCTACATAGTCTGTGGTGAGTTGTGTGCACAGTCTGTTCACTGTAGCTAGTCCAGCTGCTAAATCACCTGCTCAGGTGGAACCAGTGTCCCGGGGATGAACAGCCCAGGGAATCTTTGATTTTCCCTCTGAGAGTAAATGGGTTTTACATCCAGTTGGACAGTTTTTGGCTGCTGTCAGACATCACCGGAAGCACATGTAAAATGCTTATTTACAGGGAGTAACATTAGTAACAGTACGAACGTATTGTTTGACATTAGCGTGAGCGTCAGGATAGCTAGCAAATCTTGAGACTGTCAGATAACTACTTGGTAGGTAATTCCCCCGTTTTACTTTGTTCTTGACATGACATGACATTGCATTGGGTTGTGGCAAAAGATAAGCCAGGTTTAACTTTTGCCGGATGACCCTGTGAGAGCCCTCTATTTTGGCATTAATTGAAATAAATGGAGGCGCTGCGTTTTCTTCAAGCAGCGCCTCAAACTGCATGTCCCTCACCTCCTTCATATTCGGTTAATGTTTTCGATAAGTTAATTTATTAACTGCACTGAAACGGTTATTAACATGTCTAGATTGTAGGAGAATATCGTAGACATCACATTCCACCTTTACTTCTAACATCAAAACAACTGGCAAATAATCTAGCCTAGCAGAGCATGAAAGGCTGACTCTGTAGCTCTGTTGAGCAAATACCAAGTCAGCTGCCTTGTAGCTGTCACGTTTATGCTACTCAGTCCTGTCTGGCTGCCAAAGGCTATTTCATAATTGTACAGTAATGCCTGTTTACATGTGTGAAGGAGGACTCATATCTTCTACTTTAAATGCTTTTACTGAACATGTCCTTTACCCAGTGAAGCCCCAGAGTGATGCTGTGCTCATGTAGATATATGGCGTCTCTCTCACTGTATATGCACACAAAGATTACTCATGACCCAGCACTGCAAATGTGGACCAGTTGACTGGTAGTATGACCATTTGGAGGCTTTTTGTGTTTTCCAATTTTGTCTTTTTTATTTGTTCATTTTGTCAAAAAGAAATGTGTTTACCTATGTGTCAGAGGATGCAATCATATTGTGTTGGGGTTTGTTATTTTTGCCTTGAAGCAAAGCAGGACTGTTTGTATCGTAATTCTTGTGAACTGAGCCAAACCAAACCAAAACTCACTGAAATTATGGAAAGCCTTTTAAAAACTTCCAATTATTTTTATTAATGTGGTGCAGACAAACACAGTATGTCATTAAAAAAGGGGTTTTCACAATTAAGAGTAATATTATTCAATGAGCACTCTGAATGACCTCTATAGACCTTACTGAAACAGATGGTTCTGACAGGACATGGTGAAAAGACTATTTCAAATTCACAGTGTATTCACAAGTTGGTTTTTTTTTTTATAATTCAATGGTTAAAGGAATTATCAACACTCCTTAAATACCCTGGTACTAATTAAATATAATTATAAATGTTTATATCCTCACCACCATCAACTTGTAGGACTTCAAAATGTGCTGTTAAAAAATGCGTGCAAATCAGTGCAACAAACATACAAATTATGTGTTCCTGCTTTCCCTTTCAATACATTATTTTTATGAGTTAACAGCCTGCTGGCAAGTACCCAATAGGTAATAAGTAATCTCTCATCCACCACGGTGATCATCGGTTATTACATTATTACAGTTATTACCAATGGTTATTATCTTTGTTGCAGTACTTCAAATAAAATTTGTAGAAAGGCAAACAAGGAAATAGGATAGGGTCAGTCCAGGCCAACTTTTCCAAGCTGACAAACTTGTTGATGCCAGCACATTGTTGAGTATATTGATTTCTCTGCACCATAACAAATGATCAACTTCTGTTTGACACACGGTGAATGGTTCTGAGGGCGAAAATTAGTGACAGTTACAGTATTTTGATAGACCCATAGTGATGTACTGAATAGGTTTGGTCATAAATGTCTCACTAAATGTTGCATCCTTTCCCAAATAAGCTTATAGGTTGTGAATGACTATTAAGGTACTTGTTGTATGCGGATATAACCGATCTGAACAACAGGCCCTCTGTCCTGCGATCTTTGATGAAAGGCTGTATCCTCCCGGAGCTGTCTCTGACTCCCATGACCCTCACTTGGTTTCATGACCCCCGGCAAGCAGTCCCACAACAGCCAACCTGACCTCTGAGACCTCTAATCTGGTCTATGAAGTGGTCAGGTGACTGGAGGCAAATGTGGTGATTGATTGCAGGGAAAAGGAGAAGGAAGTGACAGTATATGCTCCACTCTTATATTGTAATATTTTCAGTGTGTGTGTGTGTGTTACAATTAATAAAGACCTCTCGCTAATCACTTTATGACTATTTTGTGTTTTTTCCATAAATCCAACATGTGAAAGGTAATCATGAATATACATCATGTTTGTTTTTGTCTGGGCAATCTAAGGGCTTACTTTGTATGAATAGAAAGAAGAAACGGACACCGTTAACATGGAAGGACCGCAAACACAGCGGGGTTGTTAAGCTGGCTTGGCAACGAACTCTGCACTCAGCAACACTGGCTCAGTTTCTCCAAAGGAAATTTAATTTTTTTTTAAAAACTGGTTCGCGATCTCACATATTGGCAGGATTTACACAAAATGAAAGTGGCATGGCATCGAACAAGAGACAATAGAAACAATTAGATCACGTAAATATTACATCAAATGTATAAAACAAAATAAAATCTATCGGGGAGTTTCGGTTAAAGCAGTTAAAGGTTTTGACGTGCCTGCGCGTGCACGCAGCTACGTAGTTACGCTGAACACACACACACACACACATCAAATGACAGGTAGGAGATGCAGAACTAATACAACGAAAATAACTAACATGAATGATTTGATGAAATTCATAAACTATGTCTACATTAATCTGTAACAACTGCATCACGTGTTAAACACTTGTGCAATGTGGCTTCATGTCCAACTTTCCCAAATGTGGATGCAGTCAGATTCTGTGTTAAAGAGTTAACCAATATTCCAATATGATATTGCAACGGGAACCAGAAACAATGCTGTTGAACAAAGGTTTTACTTTTTTTTTTTTTTTTTTTTTGTGACTGCTTATGCGACTCAGCGTAACAGACTACCGGAAAAAGAAAAAAAGAGAGAGAAGATGCAGGACGTGGACGCAGAAGAACGTCAACAGTAGCCCACCCATGGATGTATTATAAAAACCCACCTAACGATGTAATCGTAACATACATCCATGAAACGTAATTAAGGGACAATATCTCATACTACATACTCCGGCACAGTAGGTGGCGGTGTGCACGTCATAAGTAACGGTTGCAACACGCCATAAAACTAAAAGAAGAAGAAGAAGAAGAAGAACGATAACAGGACGTCAACATGGCGGCTGACAGTGATGTGAGTTTATTTAGCCAAGTAACTCAGCGCAGTATGGCAGCGTAGTTGTTAAAACGCGCATCTCATAACAGCAGAACTGAATTTATGTTCAATCTGTACCTCTTCCTTTCTCTTCCAGCCCGAGTCAGAGGTGTTTGAGATCACTGACTTCACCACCGCGTCGGAGTGGGAACGGTAGGCGAGCTTATCATCACTTTGATGACTAGAATTGCTAGTTTAGGCTATACCTATTACACACTAAGTTATAGTCATTATTACGAGTAATTGACACTCGTTATTACGAGTAATTAATAAGTACAGTAGCCAGTGCGGCAGCGTCTTGCTGACATAATGACACACACATACAGATGGGGTTTTATCCATGGTCCTATTTCAGCCAAGCTGTGTTGACCTACGTGTCCACTACAGCCTCAGAGTTTGAGGGCCGAGGGCACAACAGAGCCACGCTGCTGTGGTCCTGTTTGGTAGCAGGGCCGACCATGGCCAACCCGTGACGGTCTCCTCCCCTCAGCTTCGGCAGCCAAACTTGTGTGAGTCTGTGCTGGAGACCGGAAAGTCTGTCTGTGTTCAGCTCTCAGTACTTCAGTAAAAACAGGTCTAATCAACCGGACATTCTGCGCTGTTTATTCAGCGGGTCCGTGTTTAATAGTACAAACAGTGACAGCCGCAGTGAGCTGAAAAGGGCTACAGGCTCTTACTGTGGTTTGCCGTACACACCTCATCAACAAATGTAGCTCTCAGTGGCGCAGTGACGGCGCAGCCCAGCTGCTTGCGGCACTGTGGTCAAGTGAGCCGCCTTTGCGAAAACCCAGTCAAGACAGCGCTTCTTGGATTTTGATGGGAATGTGAATTTGACGTCTTCTACTAGGCTACTTGTGCTTCAAAACTCCGTCACCCTACTCAAAGGCGCAGTCTGGTGGCGGGAGCCGTACCACACATCACAATTCTCAATTATGAACACTGGACCCTGGAATAATAATAGATAATTTTACATTTTTTGGCCTCAAACTGCTAATTAAATGAAACCATGTAAGAAGTTAATAGCAGAAATGTTGGAACTGATAGACATGACAAGGGGCCCCAAGTAGACACTACTTTTTTGTAGGGGGCTACATGCCAAAAAGATTGGGAACCACTGTTTTAATCTTTGACAAATGTTGTATTTTAGAAACTCATCATGTGATTTTTGTGAAAAATCTTAATACTTGTACTTACTTTATCCTTATCCACTTGTAGTGGATTAGAAGTATAAAGTACCACAAAATGGAAATACATATAACTCAAAACTGTACTTAGTTACTTTACACCACTGATGCCTAACACTAGCAATCATAAGATGATTGATTTGGATGGACCTTAAAATGATTACAAGAATGATCCGGCGTGCATTGAGTTA
>LKNJ01001644.1:71804-84315 GCA_002120245.1 Maccullochella peelii
ATATATATATATATATAAAGGTTAATTCATGTCCCCGTATAATGATGCTGTCATCTCTACAGAACATCATTCTGTACAGATGTTATTTTAAGAATCCTCAAGTTCCACTTGTTACCAGAAGCTCTTCGTCACTTGACAATACTTTAAAGCAGTAAGCCCCAAGAGGCCTTGGTTTACAGTGAGTCTAGAACAGCTAAGCGGGGTGTTTGTTAGGCACCATGCGGAAACACTTAAGACCTGGCATGGTTTCATAAAATAAACACACAGCAACAAAAAATGCAATAATTTATTGATAACAAATAATCATTCTTCCACCAAGCAATGTAGTTCTTCAGCAACATTTAGCAGAATGGTTGCCAAGCAACACACAGACGCAGTGGAAAGCACGGTTAAAGATTGGGATGATTATTAACATTTATCTGGATATCGCCATTAATTGTGCTGTTGTTGAAGTAGTGTTCCATTATGTTGGCACTCCTCTTTGCTGGTACAGAGGTGTTTGACTGTGGACAGGTGTGTTTTAATTGCGCAGTGCCGGGAGCAAGAATATTGCTCCAGCATCTTCTCTCGTTGTAGTTTGTAGTTTTGCCAGTAATATTGCATGGCCGATTCCCATTTATGCCCCGTCACTGACAGGATTTCTCTTGCCTTTAGACCAGCATCAGAGAGTTTTTATACGTGGTGCTTCGCAAGCAGTGGTGGGTGTAGGCTAGATTGTCTCGGTGCCGGCTGCTCTACAAATCCGTGGCAACACGGACTCAAGGAAACGAACGGACCACCATAATGCAGTCACAGTGTGTTTATAGAGCATTTTACAATGGCTTCAGACGCGGCTCAGCCACTCATAATCAAGGACTGGAACTATCAGTTTGTTAACCAAGGTATTTAGTAAGACTAAAATCTTTACAATAAAATGGATAATGAAGATATATTAAACATAATGTTCCTGGTTAAAAATATGAGCCAATGAAATAAATTAACACTAAAAAACAACTTTAAAAAAAAAAAAAATTGGCAAGTCAAGGCTAAAATTTAACTTCAAAGTGAACATGAAGTAGTTTATCTATAGAAAGGTGGGCCAGTGTGTTTTACATTTAGTAGAATGCTACATTAGTGGTATGCTTAACATTTCTCACTTCTAAAGCAGTACTTGAATTGGACCCGTACTCACTGGTACAGAATACTGGCACTTAGGATTTTTGCGTACATGAGTACTTGTACTTCTTATTGCATCCCATCACCTGGTGACACTGGTATGTGTGGTCTGGGCTCATTGTTTCAGTGCTAAGTTAGCTCATGTCCAATGTTGTTGTCTTTAACAAAAGTCAGTTATCAATGCATGCCATAATAGGTTGCTCTATATGTCCAACCAATCCCTGCTGTTGACAGCAAAACCCATTTTATCTACTTGAAGGTTTGTGTCCAGAGTCGAGGAAGTGCTAAATGACTGGAAGCTGATTGGGAACTCTGCAGGGAAGTTGTCTCCAGAGAAGGTATTCTGCTCTCATTAAGCCTTAAATATTCAGCTGAATAACACCAGTGGAGCAGTATGCTGCCAGTCGGTTCTTCACCTTCACTCTGTTATGATGCCACATTATTTGAACACAGGGTGAATACACCAGTGGCACCTGGGGGGAGAAGTCTCAAGATATTAATTTTGCTGACTTTAAGTTCTACATAACTCACTACTTCCTGAAACAAGAATGTGAGACGGATGATGGGAAGGACAAGCTCGTGGAAGGTACAGTCATGTCTGAATGTGCCATAATATGTAGATTACCTCATGAGTTGATAGCAATGTTTTAGCAGTTGCATTTTAACTTAATGTTATTTGTGTATTGTCATGTTCTGTTAGTTACACCTGTGTGTATGTATTTGGAAAAAAATGAAATTGACTGCATCACTCTCTTAGAGTCCTATTGAGCCCTAAAAACTCTCAAAATGCAGTAAAAGGTTATCAGAAAAGTAAAAAATATTCCTAATTACATGAATAAATAGGTAATTTTAATGGAGTGTAATGAGAAATAATAAAAAGCTTTTACAGTTTTTCCTTAACCTCCTGTCAGTTGGTAAAAAGAGGAAAAAAAAAAAGTTCCAGTTAGTTAATGAGATAAATAAAAACTTTTGTTTCTCTTTTACCAGCTCTTTTTTTCTAACTCATTAGTTTTTACATTTTTTTGTCTCAGCACACAATTATCTTTCTCCTATTTTCCCCACCGCATTTCAAATTGTCTTTATGCTTCTATCATGGTGAAAGGCTGAATGAATGCACCCAGATAGCTGAATTAATCCCTGCAACAATTAGTGTTTGAACTCCTGATCTTGTGTCCAGATGCCTTCCCCTTGGCAATGCAGGACCTTCTGTGTATGAACAATGACTTCCCTCCTCGAGCCCACTGCCTGGTCAGATGGTGAGTTCAGTCATTCATTATGTTTTCGTGCAAAGAGAAACCAGGTATGCAGAAAATCCAGACAATGTGTTTACATTCAATGTAGCAACCTGATTGCTGTAAAAGCATGGAATAGAACCTGGGACATAGATCGAGGTTACATTGTAAGTGTCGTGCCCACTCAACCAACAGGATGCCCCATAAAATGTTATGCTAACTGCTCCTAGCAGTGTTATCACAGCTTCAGTGTTATTTGCCAATGAGGTTGGTGGGACACACATGTCGTTCACTACTGATTGGTTGGGACAAAACAAAATGACCCCCCTTCCAATCAGAAAACATGAATACTGTTAAACTGATGTCAAACTGAATGAATTAGGTTAAAGTGTAAAGGTTTAAAGGAATTCACGTATTTGCTTCTAAACACATTATACATTAGTTAGAAAATAATTGCAGAAAACATGTGAAAAGACTGAACTATGTTGTATTGAATTGTGGACTGTTAAACTGCTTTCCACCACGTGTGGAAAATAGTGAAGCGGCTAAAATGCGATGCTGTGTCTAACTGTGTCTGTGGTGACAGGTACGGCATACGAGAGTTTGTGGTCATCGCCCCTGGAACCAACTGCGAGGCAATCATCAGCGAGTCCAAATGCAATCTCCTTCTCAGCTCCATCTCCATTTCTCTGGCCAACAGTGGCTGGTGAGTCACCTCACTAAAGTAGTACTAAATATAATGTATCATCACAATACAAATGTTTGTAGTATTGTTTTGTCTGTTTGAAGTTTTTTGTTGTTGTTATGTTTGTGACAAATTTCAGAGAAATTTAAAATCTAATCTAATCAATGCGGGTCTGAATGACCTAAAGTGTAGCGTAATGGCCAGAAGCATTAACTGTAAGGGCCCTATTTTAATCATACAAGCCCAAGGGCCAGCACAAAGCAGTAGGTTTTGGGCACATGGACTTTGTGGTCATCTCCAAGCTCACCTGCTATTTTGGTTCATGTATGTGCAGAATTGGGTGAAGTGGAATATGAATTTGAGAGTTTGATAATTAGTAAATACACTCTCAGCCAGTCACATCACTGGTCTCGTAGCTCTGAAACAGCTCTGCCAATCACAGTGAAGCATGACAACAATGACTCAACAAATGGAAAGCAGCTTCTCTGGAAAATAATATTATTGTCTGGATGGTGTAGAGTGACTTAACATGAACACAGAGCACCACAAGTCTGCAACCAGGGGTAGATGTTGTGGGTTTTTGTTAACAATTAATTAGTATAACCACAATAGAAATAAATAAAAAAATTGCTGAAGCCGTTTAGACCTATAAGATCACATCAATATTATTCATTAATTATAATATTTATTATTTATATTATTTTACTATATTTCACATTGCAAATGGTAACTTCATATTCATGTTTTATTTTTTAAGAATAAAACATGAACGCCACTATTGATAAAAAGTAAAGTTGGAAAGCTGGCAATGATGCACAGGTTTAATGAGTGTAACGAGTGAGTATGTCTCCCGCATAAAAGACTGAATATCAAGTTATATCTGACCATCTGATGTGTGTAGAGGTCTGTGTGCTTATTTTTTAGCAGTCTGGTGTCATTTCAAAGTGATTTTTAATTAAGGCAAACACAGTGGTTGGCCCAGGTGGCTGCAGAAATGACTGAAGGAAAAGCTTTTCATACAGTATTACATAGCTGTGGACAGCAGATACTGTAAGAATCCCACATACTGGTTGGAGAGAGTTTAATTAAAATAGTTTATTTTAAGAATGATTCCATTATTGTTGCGCATTTTCTCCAAGTATTTAGTTTGCTCTTGCTGACGTCTATTCTCAATGCAATGTCTAAGACCCATTGTCCACCAAAATACAAACAGCTCGCCTCATTGGAATAAAATTAACACAATTTTTGCTTATCCTTCTCCAAAATATGAGGTGAGATTCCCGTGAGCTGTCATAACAAAGAGTTTTAAAACTAAAAAATAAGGTTTAAACATTTGAAAGGATGAGCGCAAAATGAGGTTGTTTGCCACAAAGATCTTGTCCCAGAGAGCAGGGTTTGGTGACCCAGCGTCCAGCTGTCGGCCCATCTCCTCCAGGATTTCCGCAGACAGCAGTGTCATTGCATTTAGAGAGCATACTGACTGTGCTGTGTATTTGTACATCCTCTGGAAAACGGAAGCGGTGAGGTGTTCCATTTTGCTAGGCAGAGAAATGCTGGAGGAATCTGAGAGAGAGCGGCGGTTAGGGTGGAGGTGATAAGCCACTGAAGGCTCTACCACTGGGGGTTCGGCCAGCCCCAGTTCACCCATCCTGTGGATCTCCAGCTTAGAGTAGCCCTTGGTGGGAAGCTTGCTCTTAAATGGACTGGACCAGTACCAGCTCATTTCTTTCATACAAGCAGGCACTGCTGGTAGGAGTTATTTTGATGGCGGTTGGGCTAGTGGGAGCCTCTTACCGTCATACAGGTCTCTCTCCGCCCCCTCGGCGTCCTGGGCCAATTTGGATGCGGCCCTTTTGCAGACCTCATATAAGTTGCTGTCCGCTGGGGGAACAGCGTCAGATGCACGGGGGTGTCTGGACTGTTGAACAGGGAAGGTGGAGTCATCCTCCTCTTCCTCCATCTCGTCCATTTCGAGGAAGTCGGAGTTGACATTGCCCACTGCGTCCTCACAGCCCGGTTCCACTTGGAGGAGCTCCTCGAAAAGTGGAGGCATGTCCGTAGACTCCACGTCCATCATGTCCGCCCAGCTCGATGAGGCTCGTGGCTGATGGCCGCTGGTTGTGGCTGTTGGGGTGGCTCCTGACAGGCATGGGTCCTGTTGCTCTGCCACAAGAATAGGGCCCTAAAACTAAAAGCTTGTGTTTTATTTTCTTAGCTCTAGCCGTTGGTTCAATCAATGATAATGTAACCCTGGTTATTTTCTGTAGCCCCCCCACGCCTTCTGCAGAGCATGCGACCCAGACAGATGTGTGACAGAAGTTCAGTTAGATTGAGAAGAGCGAAATGAGACATTTCTACCGTAAGACTCCAAGAGGTGAACCTAAGTGGAGCTGGCAGTATTGTCAGAGAGAGCAAACTGCTAAGCCGTAGAAAACTATTGAAAGAGAAGTTATCATCAGGATGAACACCGTCGGGTGTTTCTTTCCAATTAAGTGGATTATCCTGGCTTGTTTTTTATTTTTTTATTTATTTTAATTAATTTATTTGAGGGAGGATTATTTCTGTTGTGAAATAGTGGTGCTGCTTCATCTTTTGTCCCGATTGTCATCGCTGCTTGTGAATGCCATCTTGTCTGGACACTGACATCTGGATGTTGTGGTAGGAGCCAAATCAAAGGAAACATAATTAAGGAGGATTCCATTTTATTTGCTTTTTTTTTTTTTCTGAGATCTCAGATTTTTTTTTTTGTTGATATTTTTTTTGTTGGGTCCAAGACTGACTAAAAACATTTAATTTTCCTGTATGGACAATACACCTGTTACTGAGAGTTGAGCACTTTCTCTATTTGTTATTGACATATATTTTTTTTTGGGCTGTACATTTATTTGTTTCCAACTTAATTTCCATGGTATATTTGAGTTATAGTGTATATTCGAAGTGTGACTAATTTGGGTTCTAAAGGAAAGAAAAACTTTGAGTTAAAGAAGGAAGTGTATCAGAGAAATGATACTGAACAAAAGACTTTTATAAATATATTTTTTCTATTACCTTGTTTTTTTGTGTGCTGGAGGTTTTATTGCTCATATGAAGAGTGTGCTACTGACAATTTCCTGACCGAATTTAGTGAACCTTGAGAACCAAGTGAACCTGTAACCAAACTGAACTGAAAAGATCTTGGGTCTAAGAAATCTTGATGAACCCCAAATATTGATACCTTAGATACTAAACACACGATTCCCCACCTAGGGAAACTACTGACGGACTACCTGCTTCATCTTTGACCTTCTGTACTTACGGTGTGCACACAGTTTATGTGGAATGAGAGATTATGATTTACAGAGTGAACCTGCAGACGCTCTGTCATTCACTTGCTGTGTAGCTTTAGAGAAGCCAGCTGGTTGAGAGAGCCTGCCCCTGGGTGTGAGTGGTATCCAAGAGATAGTGCGAACACACTGAATTCCTCATAGTAATGCCTGCTCCTCTTTATCTTGCCCACTCAGCCAGGTGCCCATGTTTGTGCAGATCCAGCAGAAGTGGAGACGGATGTATGCTGGCGAGTGCCAGGGACCAGGTGTGCGCACTGACTTTGAGATGGTCCACCTCCGCAAGGTGCCAAGCCAGTACAACCACCTGTCTGGCCTGCTTGACATCTTCAAGTCTAAGATAGTAAGTGCTATGGAGCAAGACACATTAGACAAAAATGATTCGATGGAATTAATCTGATGCATCACCCACATCTAACTGTTGTGGAAAGAGGTGAAGTGGGTATGGTCTAAAGAGTACCAGGAAGCTGATCAGGTCAAGGCTCTTGTAGAAACTTCTAGGTTGAGACGATACAGGTGGGCGACAAACACAAAGTGGTAGGTCTTGGGCGCACAGTTAGTGTGGGTTTCTCCAAGCGCCTCTGTTATTTTGGAGCATAGTGGATGAATGTTTTAAGAGGAATGTGATGAGTCTGTTCATCCAGTGTTTTTTTTTTTTTAGTTCCTGTACAATATCTCCAGATAACTCTATGCTGTTGTTTCCACGTGTATGAAAATTGGGTGTTCAGATGCAGTGGAAACACATGAACAAAAGCGACTTTTAGTTCCCGAGTGTACTTTCTCTCCATAGTTCCTGGAACAGTTTGATCAGAAAGGAGTAACCCATCTTTTGCCTGTATAAATAGTACAGGCAGCTTAATGCAGAGAGCATGTTAACCAGACAACAGCTTATTTTTTCTTGTTCGTTTTTTTTTTTTTCCCCCTCAGGGTTGTTCCCTGTCTCCTCTACCTCCAGTCAACATTGCCATCCGTTTTACCTACATCCTCCAGGACTGGCAGCAGCATTCGTGGCCACAGCAGCCTCCAGGTAGGCACATGAACAGAGGATGAAGTGGGTACCCGTTACCAAATAATGTCATTGGTTACATGCTGTCGGTTTCACAACAGAGCTGTCATGATATGAAAGTACAACACAAGTACAATAATACAATATTGTGGCTAAAAATATCAGTAACATTAACATTGTGAAATCATTATGATATTGCAATAATCATCATTAAATATTGTCAAAAATTGCTACACATTGAAGTATTAACTCCTTAATATTTCTTCAAATGCAAAACATTGAGATAATGGTTTCCACATACAGATGTTGGCTTGCTAACATGGAGACGGTGTATGTCTGCATGTCACAGCCATGAATGCCATTGAATGCTGTAGCTTCTTCAGATGTATCATGGCATCTTGGTGACATCCCTGACTGGTTGACTGCCAGTCATGCATAAATATAAGTTAATACTATATTGTTATATGATCATAGTAGGTGCTAGTTTTTGATGACAACAGATTTACTGCTGTGCAGTGCAGCGGTTTTTTTTTTTTTTTTTTTTCTATTGTGTATTTTGTTTGACTTTCTGGCAGACTTTGACACACTCCTTGGAGCTGAGGTCGGAGGGGTGGAGTTCGGGAAGCTTCCATTTGGAGCCTGTGAGGAGCCAATCAGGTAAAGGCATTGTAACTCCGATGACACTACAAACAAAACTGAAACAGCAGTGTTTTCACTGGGCTTTGATTACATTTCAGTTCTCCACAATGTGTGCAGTAGATGTGAGAACTTTATCACATGAGAATGAATGTCCTTTTGATGTCAATGAGATCCTCGCTAGGTTTTGGCATGTGGGTTGGGTGGTCGCCGTGGAATTATTATTTTAGTAAATTTTTGTTTCTGTATGCTTATGTGTTTCCCTTCTGCTATGTTTACATCATTACACAACACACGAAAAACACAATGAATCTCTTAATCTGTGTGCAAAACAAAATGAATTATTTTGTCTCTGTTTTTGGCTGTTGTAGTGAGCTTCATCTTGCAACCACTTGGCCTCATCTGACGGAAGGCATAGTTGTGGATAATGATGTCTACAGGTAAGAGTGTCCTGGATCCTATATCTGGGCTGTCTCACTGCAACAATGCCCTGCTTTCATGCTGCTCTTTGAAAGATTTCATATTGTTTACTAGATAATATCTATGCAACTCTGCCCTTTTTAAAACAAAAAAGCTGCAGCTAAAAACGGAAAAGAAGGAAAAAACCCTGTTTTTATTGTGGCAGTGCTGTGGCTATTAGGCCTGTCCTAAGCTAAGGGGAATATGACGATGAATGAACACTGGAGCAGCCACAGTATATGATGACCAGTCAACCCATATAGCCAGTAGGTGTGACATGATGTTTTCACAAAACAATTTTTCATATGTGCAACTGAAATTAAATTCATTTTTATTGCAACCCCCGGTCTGTGTACAGGGTTCGTACAAAGTCTTGAATGTTTGGAAAATGCTTAATTTTAACCGTTATGTTTTCAAGGTTAGGAATATGCTTGAATTAAAATATACTCCTTGAAAAATTCTTGATTTTCAACATAATCTGGTGTTTCATCATCTACACAGTAATTCATCTAAACCAAAAATCTTTTAATAATTAATTCAAATGAAATGATCCCGTTGTCATGTTTGTTTGTTGTCTCCTGGAGTCTCACACCAGATGTGGAGCGGACCATAGCTAGACTGACTGACTGACTGACTGACTGACTGACATGAGCCCCAAAATGAAAAGGGGGGGTTTTTCCTTTCCACTCCACATCATGAGGGCGACCAACTGCTCTTAGATGATTGCTGTTGGTATAAAGGAATTCTGTAAACTTTATTTTTTCACATTTGCATTTATAGTAACATGTTAGATGCGATGATAAAAGCTTCGAGAGTCTGGAAATTTTTGGTTTAGGTACCTTGAAAGTGCTTGAATTTTACTTGTAAAAAGCTGTATGAACCCTGTGTGTATATACTAATCAGAATACCATTGTGATGTAAGTTTAGACTGTTGTGCTATTCCTCCTGACCACTGTAGACAAAGGCTGACAACTCACTCTGAATATCGCTTTGACATTAAAAAAATGAATGACTTTTGTGATTTCAGTCAGACTAGGTGTTTATTTAACATACAGGTAAGAGCCATGTGCTGTGCCATCTGTGCAGGTCTTAAAAGAAAGACCTATAGTAGATTTAGTCTGTGGGCCATGTAATTGAGAGAAAGGTGGACCAGCAACAGGCTATGTAATTTAACCATATCTCTGTTTGTGTGACCCGGCAGCGACCTTGACCCTGTCCAAGCTCCTCACTGGTCAGTTCGAGTCAGGACAGCTGAAAACCCTCAGTGTTTACTGGGTAAGACGATTCCCTTGGTGTCCAGTAGACATTTTCGAACGCAATTTCTGCACCTCTAAAAAGTATGGTCATATTGTTTCACCTGTTTCCAACACAAATCATCCTGTTTCCAAAAAAAAAAGTGTTTTATTGAATTAAGTGCAGTGATCTGCCTCACCCTGTCTTGTTTCAACGCATTGAAATATTCCACAAACTAGGGAAGAACACTGGGAACAAGTGGAATTATCTACACCCAATTATAATATAACATGACAAAAATGGCATGTACTATTGGAGAAGCCCTTTTGGTAGTAGTCTGCAGAGTTTAGGTTCAACTGGTCTCTTCACTACTGATATTATAACTCTGAACTGCACTGCTTTTGGACAGTGAGGGAATTGAATTGCCACTAAGCCTTACAGATATACCAGCTACTAACAGGCCACAATATACTGAATGCCTGGGTTGCCAATGTCAGAGAACCCCGATGAGCTGGTCTCGCAGTCTCGTCTCCTGCAGCGTTGACACCACCAACTCCTGTCTCCTTCTCTAACTCTAATCTTTTCTCTTTTGACTTCAGTGGTATACAGCTGCCACATCAGGCTCCATCTAAACACTGGAGCATTAGCATGCTGGAACAGGGAAAAGGAATGAAAAGTGTTTTTCATTAACTGCTGCAACATGGCCGATGCATTTTTAATCCCAAAGGGAAGGACTCCCTGTTTTTGCACCACACACCATAATGTGTGACAAACAGTGCACACAGTATTTACGACATAATGTGCTCTCCCCAAAAGCGAAAAGTCTTAAGTATATTTTGTGTGTGTCTGTGGTAACAATACCTTTTTAGCAAGACAAAAGAGTAATTCAGTATTTTTGAATTTTACTTTGCTCCTCAGCTGTGTGGGGCAGTATATAAAAAAAATTGACCCATACTCCTCTTCCCATGCAGGTGACGTTCTGACAGAGTTCTTTAAGCTCTGCTGTAGGAAGGAGTCTACAGAAGAGATTCTGGGAAGAGGATTGGCTGAAGAGGAGGGCAAAGGTTACTGGCTGTACTATTTAACACTGGAGTGGATGGCATTTTTTCTTACAGTGATGTCACTAAGCACACCATATTCTAAAGCATGGCGCCTACTACCTCTTTCACTCCACAACTCTAAATGCTGATCTTCCCTCAGAGATACAATATACAAATACATCATTTATACAGTGTAAAAGATTAGATGGTAACAGCTTATTGTGACTGTACGTTTTTTTCCCTGCAGAAAATAGTGACATCAGCTCTGCTCTATCCAAGCTGACAGAGCCAGCAGCAACAGTGCCAATCTCCAAACTTTCTGTTTCCAGTATGGTACACAGCGCCCGAAAGCACATCCGACGCCACAAACGCATTGATGAGTCACCACTCATCACTGATGTCCTCAATTCTGTCCTTCTGGTAAGGGTTATTCATGCTGACTGTTTTATATGGATATTATTGTCACAGAAAACAAACAATGGAAACTTCAGGTGAAAAAAAGTTCTTTGTTAACAGAAATAAGAAGTGCCTGAAAAATAAATCAGAACATTTACTGAAATTCCAATGTGCACTATGAGTTGAAACTGGAAGAAATTACAGATTAAGTTTCACTCAGGTGTACCCTATGTTTTTCCCGGTGTTGTTAAACCGTAAGTATTTAAACAAGCACAGGCCAGCGTATTTGAGACCATGGCTCTTTTCCAGCATATTACAGCAAACTTCATGCTGGACAGTTCTGCAAAATGGCTCAAAAGTAGAATCTCGACATATATGCCACCCTAGTAATAGAACCCACACCCTTGACATAATCAGGCACCACCCCCACCTCAGATTCCCCACTGTGACAAAATTAGGCCAGGCCCACGCACCAGACTCCGTTGCTGTCACAGAATCAAGCCTGCCCCAGCAACCGAGCCAGATTCCACCTTGTAACCGAATCAGGCCCCCCCATGTTAGACCTGTGACTGAATCACATCCCACCCATGCATCAGACTTTGTCCCTGTGACAGCAGCAAGCCCTGCCCAAGCACCAATTGCTGCCCCCGCAACAGAATCAAACTCAGCCCTGTAACCAAACCAGATCCTAAGAATCCTAAAAATCTGCATCTTTTACTTACTTACTTACCAGCAGAGCCTTCACATATATAGTGAATGACACTGGTGACCCCCTCAATCTATTCTTCACATTACTTCCATCTGGCTCCAGCTTTCAAATGGTGCAGGAACCTCTTTGGCAGGAGTTTTGTCTGTCATAGTATGCCTAAAAAAAAACCTCTGAATACTATTTATATATGCATGTGCATTCTTAATTTTAGAGATAACTTACTTCAAGACTGTTAGAATTAGGCTGAGTATATTAACTTTTTAAATAGGCATTTCTCTCCTTGATTGTGCTCCATCTGCTGTCTAAATGTAGCACTTGAAGCAGTTCAGAATATTTCATGACGTTAAAGTGTAACTCCACCCTCAAATTCTGCTAGAACCCTCGCTCCCAGCAAATTTAAAAGGAGACACGGGGGGACTGACTGAAACTGATTAGAGTCTTTTTTTTTTTAAATATAAATTTCATGACATAGACAGGTCCCAACTGGTTGACTGTCAGCATTGGCCTCGCAGGTTCAGGGCTGATTTAAACAGTAGATGGCGTGTTAAGATATTTTCAACCCATGAAATGCAGATTTTTATACATTTGGTGTACAGTGGGGCAAAAAAGTATTTAGTCAGCCACCAATTGTGCAAGT
>LKNJ01001645.1:0-87360 GCA_002120245.1 Maccullochella peelii
CTGTAACATGACAGAATGTGGAAAACGTGAAGCGCTGTGAATACTTTCCGGGTGTACTGTAAGTGCAGATTTATTTAAATCCATTCTATATCCCAGTCTTATGTATTGTTTTTCTTAAGATAAGAAATAATTGCTGACCTATATATGATATGTTCATATGGATAATTTGATAATCTGTTAATCTGTTAATCCTCTATAAGCATTGTACATGAATGGAGTGGTATTTCGTCAGATGAAGTCTGACTTTAGTAGCTCAGTAGACATACTAAAGCTTGCATAATCTGAGAGAAAATAGCACTGAGGGACAATAATATCTACACTGGCTCTTGTGTTGTGGATTCATGTGGGAACCAGACGTATTATCCAGTATGTGAAGCTGCATTATGGTTGATTGAAGATGTTAACAGAAATGATAACTATTTGTCTATTGAACCCCCTGGGAGAGGCATCTGTCTTTGAGATCTTATTTTTTTGCTTGTATGCCATGAACAGGTTTTCTTTATGTTTGTGTGTGTGTGTGTGTGTGTGTATACACATGCATATGCACTCATGTGTGTCGCTGTGGTTTATGAATGAATAGAGATGAGTTTGATCCCACTGTGTTTTACGTGACTTCTACTGTTGCTGATGAACCCTGAGGTCAACACCCAAACTGCAGAAGATAATAAATTTGACAGAGTGCACTGCAACAGACAGAATGGTACCATCACTATAAGATGAACATTCACAGTTTTGTTGTAGAGTCCTTCACCAAGACCATGAGAGACAACATGTGGCACCCTCCATCATTTTTTTTGTTTTGTTTTTTAGTATAATTTCTAGTCAGTCTCTGTGTGAGCTGTAGCTACTCTGAGATAATCAAGGACCATTATTACTTTCATCATCACCCCAAGTATAAGACTGAATATTAATGAGCTCAGAACAGGTATTTATTGCCACATTTCACATGATTTAAACTCCTCAGTAAGGCTTTTAAAGATTCCTACACAAGCTTCAGTAGCAGCTGCATGACAGGCACCTCATGCAGCTTGTTGGATTTTTCTGCCATGCCCCGGGACATGAGGGAGGTTGTGTATCAAATAATGAAGATTTTGAGTTCTCCACAGACCCGATCGTGCTTTTTCTGACAGATGTTTATATCCCCACAATAGATTCAAAACAGGGACAACAGGCCCTGTGGCATTTTGTTCTTGGTAAACATCATGGACTGCCCTTTGCTGATTACTCTGGTCAGCCAGTGTTATGTAGATACTAAAGCCCAATTCCAGTGTTCGCCCTTATGGACTTAAAGGCTTTGAAACATGCTCCCGCTAAATCCACAAGGGCTCAGGACTGTCCCACTGCGAAATCAAACACTCCATTTCATTACAGGAATATTTCAACATTCTGGGAAATATGCTTATGCGTTTTCTTGCCGAGAGTTAGATGAGAAAATCGATACCAATCTCATGTCTGTACGGTAAATATGAAGCTACAACCAGCAGCCAGTTAGCTTAGCTTAGCATAAAGACTGGAAACAAGGGGAATCAGCTTGCCTGGCTCTGTCCACAGGTAAAATAAATCTGCCTACCAGCACCTCTAAAGCTCACTAATAAACACATTATATCTCATTTGTTTAAATGAAGTGTTAATCTTAGACTTAGAAGTTAATGCTCTTGACCAAGAAATATTCCAGCACATAAACCCCTGTAAAAACTTCACGTTTCTACAGTTCGGTTTTTGTACAGATTAAACAAATAAGATATAACGTGTTACTTAGTGAGCTTTAGAGGTGCTGGTAAGCAGATTTTATTTCCTTTGGACAGAGCCTGGCTAGCTATTTCCCCCTGTTTCCAGTCTTTGTGCTAAGCTAAGCTAACCTGGCTCCACCTGCATATTTACCATACAGATATGAGAGTGGTATCGATCTTCTCATCTAACTTTCGCAAGAATGCGAACAAGCGTATTTCCCAAAATGTCTGAACTATTCCTTTAAACTACAGTATGAAATATCAGCCTCACACCCTACTGTCCACAGAAATGTCTCTGTCTGGGTAACGTGATTTCATAAAGTACCTCATACATAAATTCATCATACAGTGTCAGGAGTCCTCACACTCTCCTGCATTCAGACACTCGACACAGCTTACAGTAAATCAGTTGAAATGTGTGAGGATTCAATGCTAGGTTAAAACTAGGATATCCACTGCTCATAAATACGATTACTGTACGAAATCACGTCATTATCATGGCTTTGTTGACATAAATCAAAGGACTCTCGGTTTTCTGTTTAGAGCCGCCATGTCAACCAGGTTAATTTGCTTAATCACTGGCTAATTCACTTCATGTAAACCAAGCCCATGCGCAGTCAATGATACCGGTGTCAAGTGACAGAGGGTATGTTTTTCAAAATGCAGCTCTTGACAGCAGTATTAGAAATCTAAATAGCTTTGTCCAAGTTCTTAGTGCTCTTCCAGTGGCACATCCTTGGCAGCGTGCCTAATCTGCACATAATAAACGTGTGAATCAATTACAACTATCTGCACTTGGCATCCTTGCACTGACCTCAGTTGTAATGTAAACCCAGAGGCAATTAATTAATGGAAGCTGCTCCCAATAGATACTGTAAACTCACACAGATACAGTATAGTGTGTACAAGTATCTGTACAGATATAGTATACAGACACATCAACCAAAATGTACATACATACAAACAATATGCACCAGACATACCTTCAACCATATTAGCAATTTTTTTGTATTTTGTAGAGGAATACATACAGTATATAAAACATACATATTTGAGTTTTATATATGTTCTGAGAGTGATGTTTCATCTCCAGACCACCATGAATGACCATTAAGTGGTGAATACTCTGGTCAGGTAGGTTTGAGAGCCAGCAACATGCATTATTTATGCTTGTATGTATTAGAGAGAGGCAGTGCAATACCCTGAGTAGGAAACGTACTTGACCCTTACATGCAGGACCTTTTCAGGATGCAGAAAATAAAGTGCTTGGAGTCTCAGTGTGTTGAGGCATCAGGAATGAGGTGTTCGCTCCGTGTTCTTTTCAATCTCCTGGTAGGTGAGATGGAGGCCTGTCACTGCTTTTACCGCTATTTGTAGCTTAAGCATGTCAAATCTATACAGCCCACACAGGTCTATACAACCTCTGTTCCATTACCGCAGACGTTCCTCCTGTGACTATAGTACAAATTAACAATAAAGATGCTAAATATAGTCCTGCCGATGATTTAAAAAAGCCCCTAATCGCTTCTGCCTACCTTTGTCATCCACCCACTCGACCTCCCTGGGATATCAGACACAGCAGGGAGCCGCTGACAGAATGAATGTGGTTATTTTGTGAAGCCTCTCGGTCTCAGTCTACTTTCTTTCCATCCTCTCCGTCTTTCTGTCAGATTTCGGTTTAGTTTTGATTTGATGCTATTCTTTCGTAAATCCTTAAAGAGTATTTGGGCTGTCCTTTTGTCTCGAGTTGTAAACAGAGTGCTCAAGGATCGCAGGATGTTTCTTTTAGGGGCAACTCCAAACAGACATTTTTCCAATATGAGAATATGAATTTTTCTTTTGTTAGCTTGGCTTCCTTATTTTGTAACAAGACTGAGTCTACAGCCATGCTAGCAGCTTTGTGAGGCTGCACTAGGCACAATGCTGCTGTGAGCTAAATGCTAACACTACCATGGCAAAATGCTCTCAATGATGATGCTAACATGCTGATGAGACATAAGGGTGTACATTGAAATAGATGGTTTGTGTTGAGTGCCATCCATACTATATTAAATATATTCACTCCTGAGCAGCGTAATTCTCTTGAGACAGTGTGTCACATGAGGAAGCACTCTAAAGCAACACAGATTATTTAGATGAGGCTTATCGCGCACTTGTTGTCGATACATAACTTGCAGGGTTTATTTCAGTTCATCCACGCTCTATTTTTCCTGCCTGTCAAGGCTACAGTGTTACCTGCATGATGAGTTTAATCAAGAACTGAAGCAGGCTGCTGTCTTCTCCCAGAGCAATCTCAACTGATCTTTATACTGTAATTAGTGGAGGCCAGAGCTCAGCAGACATATGCTCATCTCATAATACAGTGCAGAAATAGCCAGCTGTGAGCAGACACAAACACACTCACAAACACGTGCATGCCCACACAAACACGAATCTAGTAAAATCCAGCAGCAACAGGGGAGGACACTTCACTGCACGGACTAATATAATGATGAGTATATGCCCATAACTGATTAGATAATATTATATATGATGCCAGAGCTGCTGTTTGCCTTCTGGTGTTCATTTTCCAAACTGCACAGTAGTGTACTGTAGTAGTGGCTTTTCATCCCTGCATCAACCATTCAAATTTGTCTGTATTTGATGAATTAGAAAATGTTATAACGTTAACCTTGATTAGTTTCACTTAATTAGTTGATAGACATTTAACCCAAAGTGGTAAAAGTGTGATAGACCTGCAGATGTAATTGACTATGCCGATAAAAGATGTGCATTTCCTCAGTCTGTGGATCCTCCGTTACTTAGTCATTCGATCAAGATGTTGTTTAATTAAGAATAAGTGAATTTTATTTGTAAAGATTATAAAGGAATTCAGAGAGTAAGCTTTAACATGCTTTTCTTGCAGTTGTTGGTATATTTTTATTGGTATTGTTTTGTCCTTAATTCTGGTTTTACTGAGCAGGACTCAACACAAACAGCTCACATTAATGTAGTGTCCCAGGACTGAAATTCTCTGGTCGTGACTCAATAATTCATGTTTTTGTAGAGCAATAATTTCATGAACAACCATGTTCAAGAAGAAATGAGTCACTGAAGTATGAGAGTTGGGAACATGTGTCCTTGAGGTACATAAGCAGCTAATTTGGTCCAGCGGTCATCACAAGTGGTTACAGAGACACGGTGCTGCCTCGCTTCCCCTCAGGGAGACAGTTTGAGTCAACACAATGTTGTTTTTATTGGTTCATTCTAGGTATAGTTTATCAATAACAAGAGCTTGTGAAAGAATAGCTTATTAGGAGGCTTTGATGCAGCGTTTTGAAGACTTTCCTTGTTGTTTGAAACGGCTCTGCTCATATCAGCGAGTTACAGAAAAGCTTTTGTTGTATTGCTGTTTTTCACATCCCCAGTGAACATTTGTCATAATGCTTAGAATTTAGTTTAAAGAATACTTTGATATAGGTGTTCTTATGTTTACTGATTTAATTATTTGCCGCTTTGATGTCCTGCTGTGTTAGCTGCACCCCCAGCTGCAATGCTACAGCAGAAAATCTCAGCACTTTCTGTAGAAAGCCATTACTGTTTTCATCCTTTAACTCCAGCTACCCTGAACCCACCCATCCCACCCCTCCACACACACACACACACACACACACACACACACACACAACTCCTCCCCACCTTATAGATAGCATATTATAGCTGTGCACCAATACCACAGGAGCCAACAGGGACAGAAAACAGTGAAAAGTCTGCAAACAAAACTCCTTCAGGCTCTATTTACAAATTATTGTGCAAATTAAAGACCAACCCCAATACTGTACTATATTTAAACATGACAACATACTATTTCTGTAGAAGAAATATCTGTGTTTTGTTGTTTATATGGTGTGCAGCACTTGTAATACAGTTTAATGGAAGCTGATGGAGATCATGCGGGATCAAACATGAAGCTTTTGCCACGCTGTCATAGTCATGTCTTGAACGGTGACTTGCTAACATGTTTGTTCTGTGGTAGCTAAAACTGTTAAACCAGGACGAGCAGCCCTTCTGTCCTACCTTGACCTGCCTGTCACACAGCTACAGTGTATGTAAGGGTATGTAGTTGTTTACAAGGCCAGTACTGCTGCAAGAAAAATGAAATCTGCTAGGAAATGACAACGCGAGGAAAGAGTTAAAGCACCTGTTTTAAAGAGGCCATGGTTGGATCATTTGATCCTTACAGCAGGTATTTCAGTGTGTTCATTTTTATGCTCTTGACTCCTCCAGTGTCTAACAAGACGGTATTAATACGATTTAGTTGTTCACAGGAGTCTTCTATTAAAAATATTGCTTTAAGAGGACAGTTATGACAGCGCTGTATGTCTACATACAGTTGTAAAGGTGTAAAATAGTGTATGACCTTGTTATCCAGCAATCAGTTACTGTACCTGAGACATTACAGGAGAGGGAAAGGCAGCATCATCATCGCCTCTGGCTTTGTCTTGGACAGAAATAGCTGAGTGAAACCACTGTACGAACTAAAATTACACAGATTCGAATTGTCAGGGAGACTGAGGTGGAAAAGTGACAGCCATGCACATCGTAGCTCCTCAGGGCAGAACAGTTGGCTGCTGTCACTGCGGAGATTTTTGACACCCTTCTCCATTGTCCCATATTATATTCATGGTTTTTGTTTTCAAATAGACTATGGTCCATTGAACCAGTGTTTTTCATTATGTTTTATAGAGATTGTAGTTAAATGGTCAGTTCACCCAAACTACAAAAAATATATATTTTGTTACTTACCGTTTAGAGGTAGCCATGCAGATAGTTTCATTTTTGTTTGTCAGGGTTTTAAGATGTGTATGTTTCTGAGATTTCTGCCATTTGTGGCACTCACAGCATTGGAAATATATATTTAAACAATTCAACAGAAAAGTTTTCATTACAAATTGTCTGAGAGGTTAGTAAGAAAATGTATTATATTAACAAATGTGTTTTTTGTTATTTGGGTGAACTGACCCTTTAACCCTTTTAAATGCTGAATTATTATGAGACTGAAGGCGCCAAAGTAAAAAAAAAAAAAAAAGCATACAATACTCTAAATGTAAGAATCAATCTTACTGGTTCAGATCAGGCAAACCTACTGATTGAAGCTTTCCAGGAGTTTGTCAGTTCACTTGTTGTAAAATTGCCTGATTGGAAAGTGATTGTTTAATGATGAGAGCCAATCAAGACCGAGTCCAGGTTGGATGCACTGAGAATAGTTAGGCTTTTATATAGAATGGGCTTTTGCAACTAGAACAATAACTTTAAATTTAACATCTCATCCAAACTCATTATTCCGTCATAGCTCCGTTTAAGCATCTTTGATCATTCATATATATAAATAGGTCCACTTTAATCCTGCCTACGGTTCATAGGAGACTAGTTCAGGTCTTTGACCACCAATCGCATTTCCCGCCCCCGCTTCACCTTTCCCGGCAGAGAACAATGCCTCTGAGCCAACAGCCACTACACACACACCCCTCATTCTCTGTGTGTGTGTGTGTGTGTGTGTGTGTGTGTGTGTGTGTGTGTGTGTGTGTGTGTGTGTTGGCTTGTGACAGCTCTGCTATGTGAGGGAAAAGGGGACAGGGTGTGATGGCCTGGTCCTGACTGGCTTTGATGGACACTCTAATGGGAGGCTTGGATGAGAAGTTAATTGAATGGGCTACTGCTGAATACGAAGAAGAGTGGGCTTCTCTTCTTCTGTGGGAGGACTCTAATAGCTTGGCCAAGCTCACTGCACAACCACTCAAGGGCTGAGAGAAGCTGAGAGAGCTCAGATGATAACAGCACACAGGCTGCAGTGTACGCTTTATATGACTCCTGTCCATTTAAATAGATTTTTTAAATCACATGAAACAGTGTATGTGGAGGTAAATTATCTACATGTAAATGGTTTGTGTCTGTAAGTGCCGTTGATGCAGCTTTTACTCGATTCAGTGTGCAGTGAAGCAGCTTTTCTGTGTCGTTTCTTGGATGGATGGTCACATATTCAGGGAAGATTAGAAGATCTCGGAAGTTTTCCTTACCTTGATTTCACCCCCAATTGAGGCAAGAAACCTGAAAGAGGACACGGTGTGTGAGTGCATTTGTGTACACTTTAGTCTGCGTGTGTATGTTTGTGGGTGAGGGGATGATGCTGGAAATTAATGCAAAATTGGATTTTGGAGAATTATGTCACTAAATCCACTGTAAATACTCCTCAAGACACAATTCTAACACAGTTTTTAATTGACTTACAGTAGGCTGAATATGACACACGAGCCAATGTTATGGCGTAATACTAAGCTCCTAAAATATTCTTAGATTCTGAGTAAAACAGGGCAAAGGTTCAAATTGCCTCATTTGAGAATTTCTGAGTAACAAATTCTCTGCTAAACACAACTGCTGCGCCCGCTAAGTTGATAGCAAACGACGAGAGCAGATCAACCTTCCCATCACAGCAAGAGCAGCTGATAATTTAAACAGCCTGTTTAGAGTTGTAAATTAAGACGAACCCAACAACGCACCTCAGAAATGCACACTTTGGTTCAGTGGCATCAAAAGCAGCAGCTGGGCTCCCCGCGACAAATATAGGAGAGCCTGTAGGTAAACAGATGAATAAGTGGATTTAGGCTGCGAGAAGGCCGTGAAAGATTGCTCTCTCAGGGAAACAAACTCTTTTTGTCACATGCAGCAGAAAGCTGCCTGGTGTGTTTCTGTCGTCCTGAGTCGACAGAGACCGATGGACTGTCCCTTCCGCTCTTATCTGAGCTGCTGCAGCCTCACAACGTCTGGCTGCGGGCCTGCAAAGACCTTCTCTCTGAGTCACACACACGTGCACACAAGCACACACATGCATACTTCATTGCATGCACACTTGCTCTTGAAATTTACATAGTTTTACATGGAGTTTTATAGGGATCTGCATAAAATTTAGGGCACACTCTACTTTTTCAGCCATGCTAGCAGCATGGCTCTAGGGATAGCAATGTTTGTCGGTCAGTCCACAGCTTTGGTCCAGACTGAAATATCTCAATAACTATTGATGGATTGCCATGAAATCGTGTGCAGACATTCATGGTCACCAGAGGATGAAGCCTACTGATTTTGGTGATCCCTGGACTTTTGCTCTGGCTCCACCAGCAGGTTGACATTCATGGTTCAGAGTGAAATGTCAACAACTGTTGTTGATGTAGTGTGGTGCAAACATTCATTGTCTTTGTGAACCTTGTTGAAGTTTTTATCATGTACCATTATCAGGTCAAGTTTCAGTTTGTCCAACACTTTGGTTTATGACCAAATACCTGGACAACTAATGACATTTACTATGCTTTGTGTTTGGTGCTACTTACTCTGCTTGTTAGCAAATGTTAACATGCTAAACTGAAATACTGAATTTAATAATAATACATTTAATAATACATGAAGTATAAGTTCATTTCTAATTAAATATTTGCTGGAAGTATATACAGATTCTCTATTAAAACCAAGGACTGTATTTTGAGGTAAAAAAAAAAAAAAAAGAAAGAAAAAGGGCATATCTTTGAAGACTCGAGAAGCACTTGACCTGAACAATTTATGTTGGCAGCAAAGCATTTGCTATTATTTTCAAATTATTTATGTGTGACTTTAATATTCTGACTCTACCCTCTGGACAATTGTTACATTTAATTCACTGTTTGAGATCAAAAACAAATACTGAATCTCAACTTACATCCATCTAACAGTTCGCTCTTCTTTAAAATGAGCAATACCACTTCTGGCGACACTAGCTTGGCTGTTCATCTGTCGACTTTTTTAAAAATTAATTTAACTGCTTTGTCTATAAAATGCCAGAATGCAGTGGAAAGTTCCCAGATGTCCAATTGCTCATTTTGTCTGAAAAACCACATATTTGAGAAGCTGATAAATGACTTAAATAGTTGTTTGTTAATCAAAATAGTTGATTAGTAGTCGATTCATATTCTGCTGATCCACTACTTGAGTAATTAACTGACCTTTCCTGCATTATCCAAGTTGCTACTCTTCTTTGCCGTGCTCTTCCACCTTTTATGATATTGAGGTATTGCAAAGGTTTTTGCTGTTGAATTACAAATTTATCATCAGGCAATGCAGACCTTACAATATAGTTGAATGTTTTGGCTGTTTGTATGCATCATTTCTCTCTGTTCTTATGAAAAGTGTGCATTCTTCTGTAACAGACCTTCTACCTTTATGTGTGAATTATAAATCATTGTGACATATTGTTCCTCTGTTGCTGGTATGGATTCCCCACACTGGACTAAAATTCAACCCATGAAAGACTTCTAATTTATTTCACGTGAAGCTCTTTTTTATCCTCTTGCCTGGCAAACATGTCCACCAGCACCTGTCCATTAGTTCCCTCCTCAGTTTGCTGTGTCCTCTCCTTAGTTTCCTGCTCCTGTTTGCTTGCCTGTTTTCCCCGAGGGTTGGGAGGCGTTTCACAGCAGATGGAAAACACAGCGCTGAGGAGCACGGCTCAAGCGTGTGTCACTGATATTTTATTAAGTCTTATCAGACTGCTGTTTCTCACTTGCCCACTTCCCTCGCTGGACTCTATCACTCACCATTTATCTGAATTTCTTTAACCCCTGCGGCCTCAGCTGAGGGGGAACTGTGAGCCTTGACAGGGTTTGATGTGTGATTTGAGCCTATATTTTATCAAGTGCTACATAATTACACCCTCTCATTAATTCCAGGTGTTTAACACTAGTTTCTTCATTGACTGCTGCTTGTTCATTTAGCTTTTTTTTTTTAATACCTCCTTTTGGTCTTTATTGTATCTTTTTTGTCCTTTTTCTTGTTGTCTACTCTCCCCCAGTCTTCCTTCTGCTTCTTCTTCTCTTATCTCTCTACTGACTTCATATTCTCCCTCAGTCATGCTCTCTCAGGTTCCTTCTTCCTCTTCTGCATACTCTAAATCCCCCAAACTTTCTCTCTCTCTTTTTCCCTCAGTGCTGTTGCGTGAGGAGGTGGCCCAGCTTCAAGAGGAGGTCCACCTGCTCAGGCAAATGAAGGACATGTTGAGTAAGGACCTGGAGGAGACTCAGGGAGGCTGCTCTGCCAATCTGCTCTCAGCCACCGAGCTCCGTGTGCAGCTGGGTGACAAGGAGCAGGAGCTGGATCGTGCCAAGGAGGCCTTACAAGGTCGGGAGCCAACACAAGCGTCTTGTCGTCTTACCTAATCCACCAGAGTCCCTTCTTTCCAACAGCTACCTCGAATATACAGCAAATAGTGCTGTTCAAAGTTTTATTTAGAAGTCTCACCCTTTTCAAGTTACATCAAGCATCCACTTTCTCTCAGCCAATATCAGTCAGTTAGTTAGTTTTTATGTCTGTGTCATGCTAAACATTTCTCACATGGGACTGAAAGACGCTGCTATATATCAAACATCAAAACAAGACCTCTTCTTCTCATGTGTTTACGTGCAAATAGATTCTATGTAAAAGAAAGAAAAGAAATGCTACAAACCAAACGTTTATCTTGACTTTCTGGCTTTCTCTAAGTATCTGGCTAACTTAAATGTTTCATATTTTGATTTTCTGCGTGTATGTGAACAGCCAACAAAAATCAGTTTCAGTTTTTATCTTAACCTAACACAGTATTGCGTGGTTCCCAGTAAAAAGCACAATAGAAAACAAAATGCTCATTTTCAAATCTGTTAAAATCCATTACAAACCTGGTTTCCTTCTTCCAGACCGACATAACTTCCACTTTCAACACTGAGTAGTATACCAGTGGCTTATGTAGACACATAAAGATCTTTTCTTCTAAGATAAATTAAATAAAACATAATTCTGTGTACCATATTCATATTTAATCATCCTAAATGTACACAGTTGTGGTTTAGTCCATATGACATTAGCCCACTGTGCTTTATTCTCAGCTAACAAAAAGAAACATTGTGTCAACTGTCAATTTTAGGGTTCATCTCTAACCAGCAGATGTCCCAAAGATGTGAAATGAGTGCACACAAATGGCAACAGTGTACAATCTGATCTTCTATGTTTAGATCTTATTTTTGTGAGGGTGGACAAGACATAGTGTATGTGTTTCGTCTTTTTTCAGTCTCAGAAATGGGTGTCGCCCCATGAGCAGCCAAGTAGACTCCAGGTTCACCTCATTTTAATTAACATCCATCAATCATTGCATAGAAGCTTAACTCTAAAATATTAATGTGGTATTGATGTAGACTGGAATGTGGTGCTGATTATGTGGTATTGGATTGTTTTCATTTCTTGTATGAAAACAGTTCCCATCTTTGGGAGAGGAGTAAAAAATGAGTCAGTCCTACATTAAGGATAATTGCTTGCAACAAAAGAAAGAGGGAAAACCGAGAAGGCAGGATCTAGCTTAGTTAAACACAACTGCTTTGCATGCTTCTGTCCTCTGCTCTGAGAGTCGCAGGTGGTAAAGTGCAAGCTTTAAACTGTATTGTGTAACTGCTGCAAAACAGGTTTGAATGTTGAGTGTAAAATATTTAGAGGCTGAACGTTGACAGGAGGAATGCTTCCTTGAGTGATGCATGTGTGCAGTTATGAGAAGTACAGGTTCCAGTCTTGCCTCTCTGTTGAGCACAGACTCTTTGGAGAGCATTGTTACCAGTTGCATCATGGCTGATTATAGTTGATAGTTGTCTCTGTGAGAGAATGAAATTGAAAGAAATCAGATCCAAATGGTCTTCTCTGGGATGAGCCAACAGAGTCCCCACATGCCAGCCAAAACAGTTCCATGTATGAATGAATAAGTAGCCTTGTGCCACTTATCTTTTGAGATGATTACATCATTTGCTCTATTTAAAAAAAAAGAGAAGAACACCAGCTGCAGCCCCTCATTAACAGAAGACACAGTGTCACCTTGTGGCTCCCTGCTGCAATTGCAAAGCTTTGTTTCTGACTTAGAGGCAGCCAAATATCACTGACTTATTGTATTTGTTTAAAATGCTCCTTGTTTTTACATGTGTATGTGCTGCTCAATGTGCGAATGTGTGTTGCAGCTATGAAAGCTGACCGTAAGCGTCTAAAAGTGGAGAAGGCAGACTTGGTGAGTCAGATGCAGCAGCTGTACACAACACTGGAGAGCAGAGAAGAGCAGCTGCGAGAATTCATACGCAACTACGACCAACACCGAAAGGTAACACCGCCCAGCCGATTCATCAGTATTACCATATTGCAGATGTATCTTTATTGGTGCATATGTCGGGTGATAAGAAATGTCAGTGCAGAAAAGCCAAAGACATATTTGGCTGCTGCAACAGTTTGTTACTGCCTTCACTAAAATAATTTGTCTCACAGTGTCATCATGTATCCACCCTTAAAAAATACAATTTTTGAAATAGATTATAACACAGAATGTAGCTGTGAAATTGACTCAAATGTGGAGCTCCATCGATCATTCAAAGGTGGCTTGGCGGGGATTAACCACATCTTTATGTGTGTGTTCTTCAGGAGAGTGAGGACGCAGTGAAAGCCCTGGCAAAGGAGAAGGACATGCTGGAGAGGGAGAAGTGGGACCTGAGGAGGCAGACCAAAGAAGCCACAGAGCAGGCCAACATCCTGCGTTCTCAGATGGACATGAAGGAGAACAGGGTCAAAGAACTGGAGGCCGAGCTCACCATGGTGAGTCACTCTGCGCGTGGACACCATCACAACTTTGTTGAGTTAACTCGAGCTCAATGGTGTCACCTTAGCATCCTTATCTGGTATTTATGGCATAAATGCAAACAGGGTGTGGGTTTGCAATCCTGTCACTGTATTCGTATCAGTTCAAACACATGCAGTAAGCTGCTCTGCTACGTATCTCCATCCCCTCCCTCCCTTCTCAACGCATTAATTCTTTCTCCGGGCTCAGGAAGAAATTCATGCCTTTTTTTCTGTGTTGCTGTGTCGGTCCCTCGAAGGTACAGTTGTCAGTCTGTGTGTCATTAATCCCTCCCCTCCCTCGGCAAGTCACAAACACCCACATATCCTCACATCAAGCTGCATCACAGATCACATTTGTTGGTAAATCAGTTCCAGAGCTTCATCGCTGTCAAGCAACCAAGCTACAAAATTGTACCTTCTTTTTCTTCTCATCTCTATTTCTGTTTCCTCCACCACTAAATGAATATCCACTGAATGCATTTTCAGAGGCTTCCAATAAGAAAATCCTGCAGAAACAATGAATATGTATAGGTTTTTGTGCAGAAATAGACAGTTTTTAAGATGCTGTATTAAAATATTGGCTGTTTGCTAACTTCAAAGGGTAAAGCTGCTGTTATTAAATTCTTTATTTTTTTGTCAACAAATCCCATCAAAAGACCAAAACCAATAATGTGTTAGTCCATCTCGCAATTCTTTCCAAAATTCCCTACCCTGCAGGGAATATATAGTTTCACATTTTTAAAAAAAGGCTAAATAGTTTCCTAAAACAGCTGGTCACTGTAGTTTTTAGAAAACATTACTCAACCAGGAGTAAATGTATTTGTTGGGAACTATTTTCAGCAGCAAATTAATACACTTTTGGTTCTCTAGTGTGCATTTACAGCAGCAAGAGTGTATGTGGGAGTGACTCAAAATAAACTACAGTGCCCATAATCAAGGAACATGTCTGCCAGTGCAAGGATGTGACTCAGTGATGTGTTTTTAATAGTTTTTGGACAACAATGGAGGTCTATGGCACAGAGAAATAAGATACATCAGGCTTTGGCTACAAAGACAATAAACAAACAATTAAATCAATTAAAACGATTAAAACCATGTTTGTATCTACAGTATGTGAGTGTGTTTGTTTTACTTGCAGCTTATACTCAGTTTCTGTTTCCCAGGCGAAGCAGTCTCTGGCCACTCTGACAAAAGATGTCCCGAAGCGCCACTCATTGGCCATGCCTACAGAGCCCGTGGTGAACGGCAGTCAGGAGTGGGTGATGCAGGCCGACCTGCCGCTCACTGCCGCCATCCGTCAGAGCCAACAGACGCTCTACCACGGACACACCACGGACAGACAGGGTAGGCTCTCTTATCTGCTCTGCCTCTCAGTCTCTGTGCTGCTTGGTGTTGCTTTTACAGACTCAACATACTAACAGAGGGTTTCCTGGAAGTTTCTCATACTAACTGTGGGTATTTTTCAACGTGTGTGAATATATATACAGTATATGTGTGTGTGTGTGTGTGCACATCCAGCTGTGGTCAGGATCAGCCCCTGCCACTCTCGTCAGCCCTCTGTCATCTCCGACGCCTCGGCGGCCGACGGGGACCGCTCGTCCACACCCAGCGACATCAACTCACCTCGTCACCGGACCCACTCCCTCTGCAATGTAAGAGCTGCCTGGCCCCCTCAACCAAGTAATCACACCTCCACACTTTTCTATAAGTACCTCCCTCCTCTTTGTCTTCTGCTATTTGTGTCTGTCCCTCTGTTCTGTCAGCCTGCTGGGTGTCCGCTGGCCTGCTTGGTGGTGATGTTATTTTGCATTTGACTCACTTTAAAACAAAAGTTTGACATTTTGGGAAATTCGCTTTCTTGCTGAGAGTTAGATGAGAAGATCGATAGCGCTTTCATATCCGTCTGCTACATATGAAGCTACAGCCAGCAACCAGTTAGCATAGCTTAGCATAAAGACTGAGAACAAGGGGAAACAGCTAGCCTGGCTCTGTCAAAAGGTAAGATAATCTGCCTACCAGCACCTAATTAACACGTTGTATTTCATTTGTTCAATGAGTGAAAAAACCAAAGTGTTACAGGGGATTATGTGCGGGAC
This sequence comes from Maccullochella peelii, assembly GCA_002120245.1. Taxonomy (NCBI): domain Eukaryota; kingdom Metazoa; phylum Chordata; class Actinopteri; order Centrarchiformes; family Percichthyidae; genus Maccullochella; species Maccullochella peelii. The sequence continues at coordinate 15,500 of LKNJ01001645.1, forward strand.
TAATTGGTTTTTGTACATATCAAACAAACAAGATGTAACATGTAAATCAGTGAGCTTAAGATCAGGGGCAGGGCCAGAGGGGTGGCCATGGGTGGCACTTTACTCATTTAACAAATGTGCCCCCCTTCTTTAAAACTGTGCCCCAGTCTGGCCCCCTCATTCAAAAGTTTCTAAACCCGCCCCTGCTTTAGAGGTCCTAATTTTTCACCTTTGGACAGAGCCAGGCTAGCTGTTTCCCCCTGTTTCCAGTCTTTATGCTAAGCTAAGTTAACCGCCTGCTGGCAGTAGCTTTACATTTCCTGTACAGACATGAAAGTCCCAATCTTCTCACCTAACTCTCAGTAAGAAAGTGAATAAGCGTATTTCCCAAAATGTCAAACTATTGCTTTAACTCAGCTGTATGGGAGGACAAAACCCAAGCTCCCTGTCTCCTCTGCCCCGTTCAGTCCATGGAGGACCTGGAGGACCAGAAGCGTAAGAAGAAGAAGGAGAAGATGACTCTGGGATCCCTGTCACGGGTGTTCGCTCGAGGCAAACAGCGCAAGTCACTGGATCCCGGTCTGTTTGATGGTACAGCCACCCCTGATTATTACATAGAGGAGGATGCCGACTGGTGATGCTGAGAATGTGAACGTGTGTGTGTGTGTGTGTGTGTGTGTGTGTGTGAAATTTGTGTGGAGATCCACCTGGCTTTAACGAGTGTTTTGTGTGTGGGTTTGTCTGGAGGGGGTTGGGGGGGAAATTTTAAAAGAAAAGCCTAAAAGAGACTGCTGTTCCCATAAATGTACAGTATATTGCCCCTAAATTGTATGTTTGTAAATTAGATATATATTTATAGATGTACATGTATGCATATGTATATATGTTTACATGCATATAAATATATACATGGGGTTATTATTATGTGTAGACATGTTTATGCTGTATTATCTTCCAAATGTCTTAATGTTTTATGTTTTTTTTATAACTGGAGACTTGAAGGACTGCTGTTCATATGTAAATAGGAGTTATTGTGAAACTAGTGTTTTTACTGTATATGTCATTTGGTTTTTGTTACTTTACAGTTGCTTTTATCATGCTTTGCAACATTGACTTATACGTTTCTTCTTATTCCCAATCTTACTAGGCTCATTTCTTATAATGAAAGAGGACATATTACCTGATTGGCTTAAAAAAACTGATCTCTTGGAGTTTAATTGGTCAAATTCTGTTATTTCAAATTGCTTATTGATATGGAAATAGAGGTATTGCTGGTTACAGGATTGTCATCGTGTTCATGTTGTAAATGCTGGCTCACAGTATTTGCAGATAAAAACACAAGCAGCAGGGAGTTTTCTTTTTAATGAAGGCCTCATCCATTTTATGCTAAAAATTATATTCTCAGTTACTATAATTAACGACTGGCCAACAAGGGTTTTAGAGTCAGTCTTCCTTAAAAAATGCAATTGCACAGACCTAAATACACAAACAAAAAATTAACAGTAATGCATATTCAGGCCCATCTCTCGTCTGTTACAGAAACCACGTGCAAGTGCCAAAGATTAAACACTCATCTTTAGAAAATCTGCATATCCTTCTGTCACTGTTAGCACTAGCCTCGTAACGTTGTTTATGTCTGACTCATTTCTTACTGAGAGCTATCTAACGTGCCAATGTGTGACGAAGGAATGTGCATTAAACACGTGCATGATCCCTCTGTGTTGCTTTGATTAGATGTCCATTCATTGCCAATCAAATTAATAATCTCCACAATCCTGTGTTGCTCCTGTGTTTCCCTTTACCAACGTATCTTTCCTTGCATTATGAATGCACGGCCCCTTTAATTTAATTTTTAAAATTTTTTTGCTGCTTTTGTTTTGCTTTCTGTAGAATCCCTCCTCATTTCCTGCAAATGTGGCTCTAATAATTCTATGTTAAATGCTTTGTAATTTAGAAGTTGTTCCATAAAAGATTAAATCTATTGAAGTATTTTATTTAAAACAAAAAAAGACAAACAAGAGTTAACTTCAAATATTTATCTGCTGCAGCTGTTGCAGCCAGATGTTGAGGAGGTTTTAGCATTTTCAAAATGAATTATAATTGAAATGAAATCTTATTTTAAAAATAAAACTAGTAACTGAATACATCCTATGTGGCAGTTTTCTGTTCCATGAGTAATCTTGTTCTTGTGTCCCAGTCTAACGTGTCTCTCCCTCTCCTTCTGCCATTTCTAATGGCAACTCTCTCCTGCCAGTGAGTAACTCCTCATCTGTGATTACCAGCTGTCTGTTTCTGCACTCTGGGGATTATTCATATCACTCAGGTCCATTCGGAAATTTTTTTTTTTTTTTTTTGTGGAAACTCTTTTGAAAGAGATGGTGGACTTTGCATGCAGCGTTTTTGTCAGCATGTGACGACGAATCAGGTAAACACACAGAGTTCATCCTGGATTCGTCGGTTCAGTATGAATCAGTGTTTTCCTGTTGTTGAGATGGGCGGTTAATGGGCAGGAGCATGATGTTTTATGAATAATCCCTGTGTCTCTAATACATTCTCCTAATGGTCTTAAGTCCCCTCATAATCATCAGATAGTTACTGAAGTATTTTAACAACTCTACTAAACACGGTACTGTAGTTTTAGAGCTGAATGGACGACTACACTCTCATTAAAGAAATATATGGGTTGTATTTCTTCTAAATTTCAACAAAATTTTAGGTTTAGATTAACTCAACTATGTATTTTCTTTGTTTTTTTTTTTTTTTAAATAAACTATCTCTTTCCATGTACAGTACAGCTCATTCACAGACAAAGGAAGTGTAGCTCCAGTGAACTATTCTGGCTCCATCTAGTGGCCATATAGTGCAATTTCAAAACATTTTATGTCAAAATTGGACAAAAGAAAGGTTTGGAACTACTTTTCATCCAGTTGACTGATAACTCAGACTTTATTGATATTAATAAACACATGAAGAAGCCAGAAAGGCATATTTCAAAAGAGATTCTGATATTTTAGTGTGGCGTCTAATCTGTTGGTATCAATACACACTGATGTGGAGGTGAATTTCTGATGCAAATACCCTCTGATTTTGATGTTACTCTGTCTCCAGATGAGTCATTGTTTTGATTTCCATATCCCTCTGACCCTGAATCCCTCCTTTATACCACACCATAACTTCTCCTGAACAATCCAGACTCTGACAGCCTCACACAACAGAGCCTGTCTGATGGAGAGGAGCAGCTGGACCGCCTCCAGCAGGCGGAGCTCACTCGCAACACATGCATGTCGCTGTGGAGGGCAGGTGCAGTCCAGGCCTGGCTGGAGGTTGTCATGGGAATGCCCATGTACATCCGAGCCTGCTCTGAAAACATCAAAAGTGGCAAGGTACACCTTTGGTGCAAGTGGTTCTTTTGCTGTTTGTTTGCTTTGTGTGTAAGAGTGGGGTATGGTTTTAGCAGATGGGCGTATTTAGATGCTGTTCTTGTTTGATAAAGAACTGTATTTCTGTTCTTTAGGTGCTGCTGGGCCTGACAGATGAGGACTTAGAGCTGGGTCTGGGTATCAGTAACCCCATTCATCGCAGGAAACTAAGACTGGCCATTGAGGATTACAGGAGAGCTGAAGGGGACCAAGGGTGAGCAGCAGAGAACAAAACACTGAAGAAATAGTTTGTTGTTTAATAAAAAGTTAATACTTTTCAAAGTAAGTTTAATATTACTCATCAGCAGCAGAAGGTAACTAAGAACATTTATTCACGTGCTGTAATTAAATACAAAATTGAGGTACCTGTACTTAACTTGAGTATTTCCATTTCATGCTATTTTACACGTCTACACCATTACAATCCAAAGGGAAATATTGTACTTTTTACTCCCTCTAGCTTGTTTCTGATTGGAGGAATTCAAGCTGTTACAACTGTCCCTGGTCTCTCCTACATTTATCTGACAACTTTAGTTACTGGTAACTTTACAAATTATGATTTTTGCATACAAAACATACAAAGAATTTAAAAAATATGATGTGTTGATACTGATTAAACCACCCAATAGTTTATAAAATAATGATCTCCGCCTGGACCAGCTGCAACAGTAAAATGCTGCTTACACATTAATGCATCAGTAATAATAATCCAGTAATATAGTATATAGTAGTATAACACTCATAGGGGCGATTTTTATGTATTATGAGAACTTTAACTTTTGACAATGTAAGCAATTTTGCCAATAATACTTAATTACTTTTAAGTAATATTTTTAATGCAGGACTTTAACTTATAATGAGGTATCTTTACAGTGTGGTGCTACTTTTACTTAAGGACTTGAAAACAACTTCTACCACTGCTGATCGGTGGTGTCTAATCATCTTCTAGACTATCAAAAGCGTCCGAGATGGACCATCACTGGGTTGCAACATCATGGCTGAGTGACGTGGGGTTGCCACAATACTCCCAGACCTTCCAGACTCATTTAGTGGACGGACGAGTGCTGAACTCTCTGAGCCGCAGAGATTTGGAGAGATTCCTCAACATCAGCGACCTGTACCACCAGACCAGTCTACTCCTGGCAGTCCAGCTCTTGCAGATGCTCAGTTTTGATAAAGAGGTCAGATTGTAGATAATAATTTACATGAGATTAGATGAAAAGCTATTGGTAGTGAGCAAAGCCATTCCTCAATCACTGCATAAAGTTTTACTCAACTTCACTACATGTGATGTCCATTATTATCCCCATAGCTTGAGGCACACAGAAGCCCATTATCTCAGCAGGCCCTCATCCTTCCCTGACCTCTCTATGTGCCACATAAGCGCTTGCGCAGTTATGTGTGTGTTGTGTTTTCGCAGGCCCTGCAGGCACGGCGTGCAAAATGTGAGCACCAAGACCGGGACCCCATTGTTTGGACATGTCACAGAGTAATGAAGTGGATCAGAGACATAGACCTCAAGGTGGGTGGGAGGTCAGTGACGGTATTCCCCCTTTGCTCGGGAGATTTCTAGGGCAGATTGCAACCAGATACCACTACTATTAGTTTCTAGGAGTCCCTCAAAAATAATGATAGCTTTGCTGAAAGAATAGAGAAGAAAAACACTGGTGTATACACAGAAACGTAACAAAATACAAGTGTTTTTCTGGATCCACAATAAGTGATACTTTACCCAGTCTTCAGTTTTCAGTATATCTTATTTTTGGTCAACATGTATCTCTACAAACTAAAACACTATGTCTGCCCCCCAGGAGACAAACTGTTATTTGTTTTAGTTCTTTTAAAGGCTTGGCCAGGACTGTGGTATTAAATTTGACTTCTGCTTTTAGCAGGACTGTAGATAAAGTCTAAAGTCATTTTTCTTAGCTGTGCTGCTCACAGACATTCTGCCTAATGTGTTGTGCTCTTCAGGAGTTTGCAGACAATCTTCAGGGTAAAGGGATTCATGGAGCTGTGATGGCTCTGGACCCATCCTTTGACACAGATGCCATGGCCAAAGCCCTGGGGATCCCCAGCAACAAACACATGCTGCATCGGCACCTGTATGAAGAGATGAAATCACTCGCTGTCCCTCACAGGTAGATTAAAAACCCTTTGACTCTTGTTGCATACTTTCCTATTCCTTCCTACTCTTAAAGCAACAAGTGGTTTTGCTCTATATTAAAATACGTCCTCTCCAGTTATTTTTTATCTTAAAGTATGACCATGTTCTTGTGACTCCTGTGAAAATAAATGTGATTATCTAAGAATTGAACTTTAACATCATGTGCATAAATGAATGTCTTGCAATGCCTTGTATTCTCAGCAGTGCAGAGCAGGGCAGTGAGGTGGTTATTGGTTCCCCTTCACCTGTGGCTGTTAACCGCTTTGCTGAGGAGAGGGTGTCCCTGAGAAGATCAGCCAAGGTATCATATTATTGGAACATATCATGTTTAGTCGCACAGTATATTTATACACAAGTTTCAGTGACTAGTGGACTGTGGAGTCAACTTTTATAACCACACTGGCCAGCCCTGTTGGCTACTTACAGACACGGTGTCACTTTAATTCTGTTTTATGCCTGATATTTTTTTCCAGAGTCCGCTGAGGTTACGTGCGAACGACCACTCTGTGGAGCGAGGTCTGGGCTTCCACGGCAGCTGCAGCTCTCTGCCCAGAGAGGCCAGAGTTCAGGCTGTTCCCCGGGCCAAAGGCAGCCCGATGCACACCTACAAGAGTGTTGAAATAACCAACGTCTGAACCAGCCTCAGCCATCGACATTGCTCACGTTGTTACTATTGTTTACATAGTTATTGTATTATAGGTATTCACTACTGAGAGTGACCTACACTCAGCATTGCTGGACTTTTAAGAGGAAGTCAAACATATTATCATTTTGGGCAATATAAGCATAACACATCTGAACAGAGAGCTGATGGAGGTGTTGTAATGAAGAGGAAGATTATTTTATGGACAGTCAATGTTTTTCCAACTAAATTTCCAAATGAGTTTTATATTATGAGTTTTCTGAAGGCTTAAGAGTAACCTACAAAAATAACTGAACACAGTGTTGTTCTCCTTTGATGCCTTATATGAAAAAAGTCTCACAGCACTGTTGTTTACTGCTCTTCTCTTTCAACTATTTCTAACGTGTCAGTTAAATTGTTTCATTGTTGCACATGTAAGTAAATGAATAATTATGCTTGAAGTGTAGGAAAACAGTCATTGTAACATGCTTTCACTGTAGAGATACATATACGCCATGAAGGACCAGAACTGTGACACGTCAGCGGCTACATGCATGAGTCAGATGCTCAAATCAATTCCTCCACCTACCCTGACCCTCTCCTGGTCCATGCAAGTTTGTCATCACAATTATTATTATTACTGTAACAGATAGGAGACTTTAGATTAAGACAGCATTAAAAGATATGAAATTTGGACATGTGAGGGAGCTAAAGCTGTCACCAAAATGGCCAAGAGGTACAACTTTCTGCACATTGTAGCACACAAGACAATCTTTAACATGGATTCTGTACTTTTGAAAGCTGGTCAAATCCATCTTCTCATTACATAATATATTGATTTAATTAAAGAACTTTTCATTTGACATTTAACAAAAAACATCCTATGTACAGTAGGTGATATGTAGATAAAACATACAGTTGAATGTTGGGTTTTGAAAGTGACTGTGTAAAATTCAAGAAAATGGCCTCCACATGTTTATACTCTATAAGCACTGAAAAAAAGGCAATACTGTTACTTGTATTATGAACTCAATGGAGAGAATGTAATGGTGTATTTTGTACAGTTTAATCACGTTTTATAACATACAGTTGTGAAAGGTTTGCTGTTCCTGAGCATGAAAATACACATATGAAATGTCAAAGGACAACACTGTGTGCAGCTGAAAGGTTGAGGTTAATCCAAATAGTAGAAAACAGGTTTGTCTGACACTTTCTGGGCATTTGCAGTCACCAAAAGCAAAGTTGTTTAAGCAGGAAGATTAGACCAGTTCAAACCTGCAGAAGTAGAAGGGAATGGTGTTTGTGTTAATGACATTTACTGTCTCTCTTCACCCAGAGAGCTTTTCATGTACGCCAATATTAAAGGTGAAATTATTGTCAACTGTTATACACGGTATGTCTGTTTTTGCTATTTTTCAAGACAAATGCATTAAAATCTCTGTTGACACATGAACCCGGGATGAAAAAATGTTATCTGCTGAAACCTCAGTTATTATCCTGTGAAAATTTTGGAAAGATATGTATTTTTAGTGCAGAGTGGTGTGCATGGTATTTCAAAAGTATGTATGTATAAGTGTCACATTAACTTGTTTTCTAGTTTGTTATAACTTTTTAATTTCAATAATGCATCAAAATTACTCCTTAGGTTAAATGATTTTTCTTTTCTTTTTTTAAAACTGTACTTAACATTTACATGTGCAAGGTGAGACACACATTCATATTTTAAAGCTACCCAGTACAACCATATTGAGGATACAAGATTTAAAATAGAGAAGTTCACCAGATTTTTCCCGCGTGTCTGGGGATCGAACCCGTAACCTTTTGGTTCTCTAACCTTTTGGCCACCACTGCCCACATAGTGATGATGTTACCTGTTATCAGAAACAAGATTGGCCTCTGCTAAGTGACAACATTTTATCATGTTATTTCCATTGATCAAAGTTAATTCTTCAACTTGGAAACAACAGTTGACAAAATCAATCTCACCACAAAGTCTGCCGTCCACCCAGTTTTTGATAATATCACATCATCCTCAGCAGATGGAGTTTGCCCAGTTGTCAGCTGAATAGCTTTGGGTTTTAGACTGCAAACAAAACAAGCAATTTGAAGATGTTTCACAGTTTTCTGATATTTCATAGACTAAACTTAATAGGAAATAATCTGCACACTAATTGATTATGAGAATGATTGTTACAGACAAAATAATTATTTTCTTTTAGAGATATTCTGATTAAATTAAGAAAAAAAAGTTAAATAAACAGAGGATTTTATTATCCAGTCCTGTAGGATACTCGTCCCCTTTTATGGCCACTTAAAACTAATTAACTACCACGTTAACCATGTTTTATTGTAATACAATATTTCAGTTTTTTTAATTTTTATTAATATTATTATTATTAGTAGTAGTAGTAGTAGTAGTACAGTATTTATTCATATTAATCTGTTTCCGGGTGTGTCCTTCCAATTTGTCTCCAGGGGAAGCTCACCTGAGCAGCGCTAGGACCAGGGGGAAACCAGGTCACTGACACAGTTTACAACCAGCGGAGAGGAGGTTTCACTACGGCTGGAATTTGAACAAAGTTCCTGTGAACAGTATTGTCATCTGTAGCGGTTAACACTGTAGGAAAGAGAAAATACGCTTTGTGGTTTTATCTTCAGTTGAACGGGGCGTCTATATGTCCTTCTTCCTCTTTTCCCCCCGTGATCTTCTTGAAAACACCTGCGTGGTTCAGGTAACTCACCGATGAAGAGGGAAGTTCCTGGGCACTGAGCGGTGAAAAGGTAAGGCCTCTTCCAGATCCCCTTCACCACGACCAAGACCATGACCAAGATCAGTATCAGTTTAACCAGAGCTCGTAGATGGGCGGTAGGCTACATGTCTGTTTATTGGTGTTAAATCGGAGCTGTGTCCGTTTAAAGTTCAGTGTTACTACTGTGAGGGGACAGGTCCTCCAGTTGAGGTCCCTCCCTGCTTTACAAACAATGAAGGCGCTGGCTGCACGCTGGCTGAAGGACGGACACACTCGCACACTTTTTAACCACTTTCCTGCGCCAGTAATTTTTCTCTGGTTTACCCACACAGTAACATTATACCTGATAGAAGCAGCAGTTAGGCTTGTGATTAAAACAAGAGAGACTGCATTTCTTTGTTGTTTTTTTTTAATGCTGGAATTGTACTGATTGAACAGGACACACCTATGCAAACCACCCAACAGGCCTGCAACAAGGAAAAAACAGCTCAAAATATGTGTCTTATTGCACAAGGTGGAAAGCAGCCATTAGAAATGACACCGGGTCAGCATGCTGTCTTTCAAACTGACAGACCACAACAACATGATGCCATACTGTTACCATATTTTGGCCTTGATAATGAGGGCAATCCAGTAAATGTGGTTCTATATATATTGCAAGTCAGTCATCCACAGTGTGTTGGTATCTATGCTACTGAGGAGGAAAATAGGCGCCTAAATGGCAGAGTAATTGTGCAGAACACAATCACATGCTGCATTATATCTGCAATCAAACCATGTGTGTCAAAGTAGGGATGCACTGGGGAATTTAGAGATGCTGATCTGATAGCAGTGCTCCATTTTTCTCACACATAACATCTGTATCATTGGAATCATTTTTATTAAGGTAACCTGAGGCCAGGGATCACTCGGGCAATAAAAACTGTGTCAGTGGTTCACCATGAGTTAATGAACGGGATTGATAGCGGAATTCTATGGTGACATTGACATTTTAATTTGGATCAGTCATGTCAGAGCCGTTTATCCATTTAAAGTCAGTATGAAGATGAACCACGCCATCAGTGCATCCCTGTAGAGACTCGTACTGTTTAACGCTCACAGTGTGTGTGTTGGGGCTGAAATTAACATCTAAATATGAATAAGAATGTTACCAATATTAATATATCACAATATGACACCAGTATGTAAATAATCTATGCAATCAATTTCAATGTGATGTTTTGTATTCCACTGTTACACATTATGTATCCCTATTTTCTTTATTCATAGCATTCTCCAGTTGCTCTCGGCTGTGGTTAATGTAAGCAGGCTGGTTTCTCTTGGAATAAATCTTCTTTAATCAACACAAACACAACAAGACAGTGAAACACCCAACTTCACTTTGTCAGGTTTCACGTCAGAATCTCGACTTTGCTGTTACACTCAAAACTATCCCAGTTAAAACGACAGGAACTGAAATAACTCTGAGAGTCGATGTAAAAGGTTACACTTACATAATAATATTAAAGTGCTGTAAATGATAGTGAAATGATTAAGATTGGAGTAATAATAATAATAATAATAATAATAACCCCAATTTCTGAAATAGTCCAAAATACTATAGCAGAATTATTCCTACTAAAACTATATAATTTAACACAGTGCAATTGTGCAGCTTAATTTCACAAGTTGAATTAGTAAAATAAACTTAAGGAATTAAAGAAAACTAAAACATAATGTGTGCACTTCCTGAAGTTACAATTACATCAGACAAAACTCTCCACACATGTAAAACAAAATCCTTCATAGACAATCTCAACTCAAGGTCCATTTACCAGATTGTTCTGGAGCTTTCATCCTTATCACACAGTCCTTATCAGCAGATTGAGTTTTCTCATTGAACTTTCCACGATTCTGAGCACCTCTGAGAGTTGAGATTGTTTTGTCAACCTCAATAGCTTATTTTTGTAGTTTTCACTCACAGTTTTCTTGAAATCATTAATTTAAACAACGTAATTTTGTAAAACAGTAACATGATGTGATTGTGTTGTCACAATATGATTCCACTGAAAGTCGATGGACAATAGTATTGAATTATCGCCTAGCTCTACTGTATTTATTCACTGATTTTAAGTTCTTTCAAGGAGTTTTATACAAAGTCTCATCCTTTTTAGCACAGTGTGTGGGCCATCATTTAAATGTCAAAGAGCCATTAAATGACAAGGAAATGTGCTGTGATACTGGTGCCAGTGTATCAAAACCACATTTTATAGACCAAATCACAATAAACCGGAGAATCGATTATTTGACCGTCCCCTAGCCAGTCAACAGCTCTCCCAGCCTCTTTGAGTCATGCGTTCAGGGCATTCAAGACCCCTATAGTATAATAACATCATTCAGCCCTCCTGGCCCATCCCATCATTTCTTTGTCAGAACACGAGGACAGAATTGTCCTCCCAAATTGCAGGGTGTGTTTTGTATGAAGGGTTGGACTAATTAATTGGCATTTTTGCAGCTTTGTGACATGCTTGAAATACTTTGTCCTTTAAATCATAAATTAAATCCGTTCATCCGTGTGTCCGTCCTGTCCTGAGAATAGAGCAGCTTGATAATGATGGATGCAAGAGGTTTTAACTGATTTACCAACTTGAAATGATGGTCTATATACAGTAAATTTGTAACAGTAAACTTGTTTGTTTGAGACTTTATGTTTTATGAGATGCATTTCCACCGACAAAAGGTACTATGATCCTCCAGCACAGTTCATGTATTATGGCACTCTGGAATGGCTCTGGGCCAAGTTACATACTGTAATAAAACCCTCTAATTGTTTGTGCAAACCTTGTGCACACTTTATTTTAGGTTTTTACAATTTTTTTAATTTAAGTTTTAAGGCTACAATGATATGATTTAAAAAAAGACTTGACTCATAAGCAAAGGTCAAGTCATTTATCATCCATGTCAACTCAAATATTTGAGAACGTGTACAATCACATACTATTCTGTCCTGCCATGAAAAGAGGTGACTGAAAACAAAGCTTAGTCTCAAACAAGTCAGCAATAATGGGTTTGCTGTTTGAAAACTTTTATCTGTTTCTATGCATAGAACTGCATTTTACTATGTGATTTGCAATGTAAACCAAGAATGGCGACATAGAAAACATTTGACCTTCAGATATTGATATACTGTATATTACAATATCTGCTTGGGTTGGAAAACAGCCCATTTAATTGTCTAGGTGATGTCCATTCACTTTAGAGTGGATAGTAATGAGGTGTCAGCTATTTTCAGCTGCCGTTGTTAAGTTCAGTGTTGTCTAATTCACACCTGATAGACAGAAGTGAAGGAAAATGAAATCATGCAACAAAAAAAAAAAGTGTTGGGCATAATGTTAAACATTTATTAGCATTTTGATTTAAACAACTTTGAAAAAGCAGTGATTTGTACCAGATCCACCAGCACCAGCATCTTAAATAACAACCTACAGCATAGTGTTACGTAACAGCTCGGTACCACAGTGATACTGATGCAGGAGGGCGTCTCAGGGCACACAACTCTAATACAGCTACAGAAATGGATGACTGCTGCATGTGCATATGACTGCAAAAAGAAGATGGTTAAAGAGAGGAACTCTGCCTTGCTAAAAGTAAAGTGAGTGTGTGGACTACAATGTGCTGGTATAAAGACTGTTTATTTGGTGCACAGCAGCACCTTAAGTACCATTGTAGCATTTTATAAACACCGCCTCACAACCTAAACATTGTTGCTGACCAGGTGTTGACCAGATGCAGCACTTTTATGGCCACTTCTGCTGTTTTTCTAATGGATACTTCCTGCATGATGTCATTATTTGAACATGTTTCCAAACACTTGACAGTGGCTTTAGTTCATCTAACAGTCTTCACACGACTCAATTCAGTAGAGCACATTTCAGATCAGGCGGGCAATCTGCAATGCTTTACAGCAGTAGTGGCTCTCAAACTGGTGAGTCAGGAACCCCCAAAATCCTATTTCTGCTCAACAAAATTAGGTGTATTCAGACTATTCTCCTCTAAAAAGTATTCAAATGGAACAACTTGAGAAGCAAAAATTACTCATTGGTTGAAGTAATACAGCTTGTAGACATCCATTGTTTTATTGCAAGAATTTCTAAACCTAGTTTCACCCTAGTTGGTTATACCCAAAAAAGTGTGTCTATACATTAACACTTACAAGTACAGTTCAATTTATGGCCTCACAAATAACCAGCGCTGAATCACCACCTCTCTGACACAGTCTCAGCCAGAAATAAAAACATTATAAGCTTTGCAAAAGTAGTCGTTTTGCAGGGTTGTTGTATTAAATTTCATTATATTGTACAGGTGTTCATGCTATTTTGTCTACCCCCTGTATGTCTGCGTCTAATTTATCTATGTTCCAATCTGTTCCTTTGTGATTTATTGTATATTTCATAATGAATGCTAAGTAATGTATTTGCATGAATTGCAGTTATGTGGCCAAAAACCATCATCATCATTCCCATGGCCATCTTTTGTGTCACTCCATTCTTTGAGTGTGAGTCATTCCTCTCAATGAAACTATCTCTCAGCTTCATGTTTGTCATGTTAAGACGTGTGGATCTAACCACTGCACTAGTTTTCATATAACCAGTTTTCTCACCACACTCAACGTTTTCTTGTTAAACTGTTCTCATTACTCGGGCTCAAAGATGTAGTAATGTCAATGTTTTTTTTTTTTGTTTTTTTTTTAAGAGTATACAAACGGTACCAAACAAGACATTTGAAGATGTCACCTTGGGGTTTAGGAAACTATAATGGGCAATTTTTTTGCCATTTTCTGACAGTTTATAGACAAAACAACAAATTGATTAATTGAGAAAATAATCGGCTGCTTAATCGATCGTAAAAATAATCATTCGTTGCAGTCCTGTGTGACTGTAAATCTACTTCTGTGCCTGCCTAAACTTCCACGAGGCTTCATAGAAGCATTTGCTGGTGTTTTTTGTATGTATTGGGTATATTAAACCCAAATGATTAATGTAACTACCTCTTAATTCCCTGAATCTTGAAAGCACCATTCACTCTTTTCCTAGAAGGTTGTCATCTGTTTGGCACCAACATTACACCACCTTTTATGACAGTAAATCACTTCCTCAAAGGTAATTTGCAGTTGTGAGTGTACCAAAAAAAAAAAAAACCTTTTGTCAAAGGGGCACAAACCAGGAGAAAACAAGCTCCCTTCACCACAAGAGTTGGCATGGCAACCAGTAAAGTGAGGCGGGTGTGCTTAATGACAGCACAGCATGGCTTTGTCCAGTTACATTACTTGAATCATTTTAGATTATTGCAGTATGACAGCTTTGGACTTTGTCTCTTTATGTCTATTTTCTTCTCACTGTATTGGGGGCCCTCTCTGTTGCAGTTTGTCCTACAGGGATGTGTTCCAGTCGGGGTATATGTGGCGACAACAACCGCCCCAACAGATCCTCCAGCTCAGAGGGCACCAGTTCAGGTGCTCACTATGCCCTGTGCGCCCTGGGAGTGGGACTCATCGCCCTGGGTATTGTCATGATTGTGTGGACTGTGATACCGATGGACGGAGAGGCCTCAGGCGGCTCCCCCACTACGTCAGACAACTCCACCACAGTGCCTGAGAACAATGATCAAAAGGAGGGTAAAGACACTACAAAGTCTTCAACAGTGGCTATGGTACTGGTTGGGGTTGGGGCTGTCATGTTGCTTTTATCCATCTGCCTCTGTGCGAGGAGCAAGAAGAGAGCACGCAACAGAAGTAACCAGCCAGTGGCAACAGGAGTCCCCCTCATGGGCCATGTGGCCGGTGTGCAGGAAGAACCGTGAGTAATGACTTTTTGTCTCTGTTTTATAAGTTTTCTGAGATCTTGTCAATTTCAAGTATTGCTCCAATTTGAAATCTTTGGAGATGTATTTGGACACAAAGTTATTGCTTTCCAGGTCTTGAACCATTATAACTGGAATATTGAAAACAACTTTGTTTATGATTTGAAAATGACTTACTTGGGCGCCGTCTGGTAGTAGCATTTCCCCCGAAACTGACCCAGGAATGAATGAATGTGCTAAATGGGGATGTATGATGCAATTTTATCATGCTGGGATCAAGAGCATTCTCACCTTTGGAATAACTGTGTGGTATGGAAACACGTCTGAACAAAATGGTACGCACTGCACTGCTAACCATCTTTATAACTTCCTCCCTTCTTTTAAAAGACTGAAAAGTATTAGAACTAGAAAGCCAAGTTCTGCAACAGCACTTACCCAGAGGCCGTTTGTGCTCTTAACTTCTGAATCACTAATGTGTTGTTATTATTCTGTCTGTAAGACACTGTGAGGGCATGAGTACAATCATAGCTGGTTGTGGTACTCATGTGGATATTCATCTAAGCAGTCATGTGGCCCTGCTGACGGTTAAACTGCACAGACAAAATCAAATATCATAAAGCAAAATCCTCAAGTCCAGCTCAGAAAATAAGATCATTAGATATTATGAAAAACTTTATGGGGAGCAAAATAGTAAAAGTGGCTATAATGAATAGTTTTTACAATAACAATGGATCAAAGGAGCATGTATAATGTGAAAGGGGTCGCTCGTAGTGACAAACCCTTAGAGAATCATCACTGGACTCTGCAGTTCAACAGCTCATTCGTTTTTGTTTTGCGGGTCACGGCTCTCATAGCATCATTTTTGGCCACAGCAGGCAGCTGTTGTACACTAACTGCACCTAACAGCAGACAGACACAGTTAGAGATTAGCTGGTGATCATAGTGGCGCATTTGGCAGCTAAAGAGCCAGATATTTCATTCAGGAGATGGGGGAGACCAAAAACAGAGCTAAAAGAGAGTGAATATTGGACTTATATTCATCAGGTGGACACAAACACAACTGCAAATGAATGATAATGTTACCTGTATCTGCTGGATGTGTAAATATGCTAAAAAGTTCATATCAATGTAAAAATTATAATGTCAGTGTTGTATTTACAGCTTGTTTCTGTTGCCCCTGAGTGGCAAAAAAAAAGATATTGCAGGTTTAAGTCTGATTATTTTCTAACGTGTCTTGTTTTATACGGAGATTTCTCACTGAGGTTCACCTCTTCCATCCATCCCAGAGTTGCAGACCCAACCACATTCAACGTGCCAAGCTACGAGGAGGTCGTTGGCAGTAACGACTACCCCGTCCGTCAGAGCAACCTTCGCAACAGCATCTCCCAGCTGCCGTCCTATGAGGACATCATAGCGGCTGTGGAAAATGAGGGAACAGAGCCCACTAGCAACCCCACCGAGGACGGCACTCTTAATGATTCCACACCAGCTCCCACTCAACCTGCCACTGAGCCCCAGGCTGACCCTACTGGCCTTACATCTAACCCCAGCCTGCCCGCCCGCAGCAGCAGCCGGGCCAGCCGTTTACTGAGGCCTCTCCGGGTGAGGAGGATCAAGTCAGACAAACTGCACCTGAAGGACTTCCGCCTCCAAATCCGCAGCCCCACACAGAATCCAGTGACCATTGAACCCATCACTCCGCCACCGCAGTATGAAAACAAGATGCCTGAATAAGGGTAGTGTTTCTGACTTATTGCCTGTTCCCAATGAATAAAAATATCTCTGTTAAATGGACTAATGATAACATTTCTGAGAACCCACTTTCAAGGTTGGTATTAAGTAGGTTAAATGTGGCTGCGAGCAGCGTGATGGAGGCCATGCAGACACACTCTTGAAGTGAGAATATTTCAGATGAATCTCTTGTTCGCTAAAGCTTGCGATTGGCATATTTATTCTGTTAAAATGCATAATTAAGTCTGTGTGAAAGGATGAGCTGTCAAATTTGAGATTTTGTTTTAAACATAATTTCATAACTTATATCAAACATAGGACAGCTTTTCAGTTTTATTTAATAGCCCATTGTATGTTGCTGTATGTCGATTCTGTTTAATTCGTTGTGGAAACATTTAAACCACATGTTTTGATTCAAAGGGGGAAAAGGGAAACTAATAACCTGGGAGATTTTAAAAGTGGTATTAAGTATCATAAGCATTAACTGTACAACCTTTTTTGTGATTTGTAACTGAAGAAAATGCACTGAGGCCAAAACTGTGTGACTTTAGCTGTTTGTTTGTGAAGTTGTTTTTAAATCTATTTAACAACCAGTTCTTGAAAGTGAAAATGCCATCTGTATGATGTCCAGTGTGAACTGTCAAATATTGGAAACACTGGGAACAATTATGATCCACTGTAGCTAATAGCCTATAACAGTAAAACCAGAAGTCAAAAGTAATGGATAATCTGACATTACCAGTTAAACATGCAATGCTTCATAGGACTTTTAAATGTGTTTAGATGTTTAAACAATGCTGTAATATTTGTTTTAAAGAAGTGGTGAATAAATGTTTTTCTATTTCATTTACGATCATTTCAAGATTTTAGATTTTTTGTTGCAAAATGTCACTGAAAATGTGTTTTATTTCTCAAACATCTTCTTACTTTGATGCCAAGATCAGTAAAAGCAAGTAGATCTACTAAAGCCAAATGTCAGGTCTCAACTGGTGCCACTCAAACACACAAATAAACATTATTGCTCCATTTTCTGATGATTTGTCTTAATTGCATGCTGTAAATTTGATAGAGCTGTATTTATTTTGGAAAAGATAATTATTGTGTTTGTACTTTCAGCTAATAAAATCTAACTGTGAATGTTTGCTTTGTTCTCTTTATTTTTGTCACCATGGCAAACTCACCCTATTTGACTTTTTTCTAGTTTTGCATCAACTTGTGTCTTACCGTTCATTGGTTAATATTTAGCGCCCTCCAGTGGTCATAAAAGTTAAAAGAAGTTAAGTTTATTCAAAGCAGTACAGTTGCTCCTCTAAGAATAAAAAAAGTTAATTAATTGCTAATGTATGAGTGAGGGGAGGTGTTATCCATGCAAGAATCAATGTGAAGTAAACTGATGAGCCTTTCAGATTACTTTTCATCTCTTAGTTGTATTATATAGGCTTTATACAGGTAATATTGGTATGGTACGTCAATGAGAGTGACACTCAACTATTAGATGCATTGTACATTGGAATACACACTCTTCCATAAGTGGAAGATAATAATTTTATATTAATAATTGTATGCTATCTCCATAATTTTGCCTTTGCCCAAACTGATTTCAATTTCAAACCATTTCAAAAGTATAGTTCCAATAATGTTTATTTGTGTTTATTTCAACAGATAGAATAAGACACTATTTAGAAAAACAGAACAACAATATGTATTACAATATATATTATATAACTGCATGTGTTTGAAACAAACTGCCTGTTTCTGTCATTTTAAGCATTGCTAAAAATGCAGAAATGTGAAATGAATTGCCAGAATTTGAAGCTGAACTGCAATACCTAAAGAAGCTAAGAGCTGAAACACATTTGAATTGTTTCTGCAGCTGAAAGTATGCAGAAGTATTAGTCAAACAAAAAACATACAGAAGAAGAATATAATTGCAAAACATTGCTGAAAACTATTTAAATGGAGTCTGTAGCTGAAAGTATGCAGAAACAGTAGCATTTCAAAGTAGAGCAGGTTGAAGAGGATTTGAAGAGTTTTTCCATTGACTCCAGCAGGAGTCCAGTAGCTCGGAGCAGTAATAGCAGTATTTATTAGTGTGAGAGCTGTTTCCAGCTCTCACACTAATAAATAAAGTATAAAGAGTGAAGATAACAATAATAATGTAGCTAAGTGGTGATGCTAATGACAGCTGAGCTTTAATTTCTTAAAGTAATATCAGAAATATTTTACTGAAATATTTAATCTTAGGATAAATATTACATCTAAGGGTTATCTATCTATCTGTCTGTCTATCTATCTATCTGTCTATCTATCTAGCTATCTGTCTATAAGTCATTCATTGAAAATGTTACTTATGCAAACGTACATAAGTATTATCAGAAAGATGTACTTCATGTAATATCAGAAGTAAAAGTATTCAATGCAAAAGATTCCCCTGTGTGTGATATAGGCTACTGTTACACATTGTTTTGTATATTAAATCTTAATCTGTAAAGTAACTTGTAACTAAAGCCGTTAAATACATGGAGTAAAAAGTACAACATTCCCCTTGAAAATAAGTTTAAAGTATAGCATAAAATGGAAATACTCAAGTAAAGTAGCTTACAAGTTCCTCAAATATGTACTTAATTACAGTGCTTGACTATTAATGTGCTTAGTTACCTTCCACCACTGCATGTTTCTGTTGTGTCAGGTTGACCTTCATTAGCAAATATATAAATACACAGTATATTCTACTTCTACTCTCTATCATCTCATTTTAGATGTACATTTTCAAAAAGTTTCTAAAGAAAGACATAAATGCTGATCTGCGAGGCTTAAAGGTTTGAAGTACTAAAGTTTATTTTTATATTTCCAACATCAACTATACAGTATTTTCCTAAGCTCCACCCTCCTCTCGGTTCAGAGGGATTTTTTTCTTTTTTCTTTTTTTAATGTGCAGCTGCCATGTAGCAGAGGGAGGGACAGCTGGCTGAGGGAAGAGCCAGCCCGGGGAGTCAGTCACATTCCTGGCTGGGATTCAATGACTGAACCAGACACAAACAAACAGAGAGGGAGAGAGAGAGGGAGAGAGAGAGAGAGAGAGAGAGAGAGAGAAACTCACACATTGAGTGAGTGGGGAGACAGACTGAGAGTACGCCAGACGGAGCAGACGAGGCATATTTCGAGCGCACATTAGGAGTGCGTAAAACCGCAGGAGCGCATAGAAACACAGTACCCGGTGATTGTGCGTTGGATAATACGAGTTTTGAGTCTAGGAGTTGTCGACTTTAATTGTGTCTGTTTACAGGAACAGCCCCTGTGAATTCAGGTTTTCTGAATGGACGCGCTGGGAAGCTTCTCCGGTGACATGGAAATGCGCTTTATTGAGTGTGTAGACTGATGCTGAGGACGCCTGATCCGATAAGTCAATTTCAGCTTTCATTTTGAGTTTTGAAATCTCTTTTCCAACCGGCAACAACATGGAGGGCACGAGCTTTCAGCCCCATCCCGGACTTCAGCAAACTCTGAAGCAGTTTCATCTGAGTTCCATGCGCTCTCTCGGCGGACCGGCGGCGTTCTCCGCTCGGTGGCACCAGGACTCATTCTTCGGTAAAGATGGAAAATCCGCAGAGATGATGCTCACCCTGCCGGCTCAGACACCTCCGGTAATGTCCGGTCCACTTTTCATTCCCTCCGACCGCTCCACGGAGAGGTGCGAGACGGTCCTGGAGCGGGAGCCCATCTCCTGTTTCGTGGTGGGCGGCGAGAAGCGTCTCTGCCTGCCGCAGATCCTCAACAGCGTCCTGAGAGATTTTTCCCTCCAGCAGATCAACTCGGTGTGCGACGACCTGCACATCTACTGCTCCAGGTGCACGGCGGACCAGCTGGAGATCCTCAAAGTGGTGGGTATCCTGCCCTTCTCGGCTCCGTCCTGCGGGCTGATCACTCAGACGGATGCTGAGCGCCTCTGCAACGCTCTCATCTACGGCGGTACTTACCCCCCTCACTGCAACAAGGAGTTAGGCTCCCTGGAGTTGGAGCGAACCGAGAAGAGCTTCAAAGTCTATCATGAATGTTTCGGTCGGTGTAAAGGCTTGTTTGTCCCGGAACTGTACACCGGCCCGAGTGCCGCCTGCATCCAGTGCATGGACTGCAGACTCATGTTCCCACCTCACAAGTTTGTGGTCCACAGTCACAAGAGACTGGAGAACCGGACAGTCCACTGGGGATTCGACTCCGCCAACTGGCGGGCTTATGTGCTCTTAGACCCGGACTACACCGGAAAAGAAGAGAAGAGTCACCTGGAGCTTCTGCTTAAAGAGTTAAAAGGAACATATGATCTGACGGGCAAGCGGTCCCGTATATCGTGCAGAGTAAGTCTGTTCTGTTTCACCTTGTCATTAACCATCACTTATTGTCCTTGAGGTGTTTTGTTTGTGTCTGTGGATATTTCAACAGCCTCAGACCTACTACAGCATCTGCATAAATTCATTTTAAGGAGGCCCTTCTCATTAGGCCTGTCACTGTCTTCTTTGATTGATTGTGTGTATATTTCCCAAGTGTTACCAGTCTTATTAGGCATCCCCCAACAGATTTATAATGCAAATCACATGACATATCACATCTTTCTGTGTGTCCCCTCTACTCCTCCTCACTCACCTCATATATGTCTGAAAGAGGTGAAAGCAAAGCCTCTAACCATCAGCTGACACCCCTGAGCATCTCTCCCATCCTCTAAAACTCCCAGGTCCATCCCAACCCCCCAGGGTTAACCAAGGGCATCTGCATTATGATAAATGGTGTCCCGATGATATATTTTATTAGTGTGAGAGGGGGCCAGGGGAGCCTATTATGATGCCACGAGGTGGGGAAGGGGATAAGAGTTTAATGAGGTTTGGGATATGGAAATGTGTGTGTGTGTGTGAGAGGGAGAGAGAGAGAGAGAGAGAGAGAAAGAGAGAGAAGGGGTTGTGGCTGGATAGGATAACATATGAGTGTGTGTGTGTGTGTGTGTGTGTGTGTGTGTGTGTGTCGCCGTCCAGGCTCCTTGCATGGGTCAGAGATGTTTAGTATGGACAAAGGGCCAGGAGACGAGGTGGCCGTTCCTTCGTCACAGAGCAGCTGTTGTGTGGGATTCTGCTAATGAGTGGACATCTCTGTATGCATCACCATCGTGATGCTCCAGTCTGAACAGGAGCCAGGAGATGTCTCACAGGGAAACCTCAGTAAACCTCTCCTAAAAAAATACTTCTAAACTAAAAATGTTGTTGGCTTGTAGAAACATGAAATAACGACAGTAGGAAGGTTGTCAGTGATAGAAAAGATGAGGTTATGTTGATTTACATCTTTTGTGTTTTGGTTTTCAGTTTAGAAATATTCATGCTAAGGTCCTGAGTATAGCACAGAGGCGTCCACTGTTGATTTACATCTTGTTTTCCCACAAGTTGGATACAGATTCCTGATAAAATCTTTGTACAGTCAAGAAATATCTGTCTGCACACACAAAAGAAGTCTTGCACCTGTGGCTAATTTCTACCTAACTGCACTCAGCAGGTCTTGATGTATCACCTGTGAGTAATATATGTTCTCAAACCGGTGAGTCCTGTCAGTATATCACACACACAGTCTTACAGTGTGTGTGATATACTCAGGGGCTGAGCCTCATGAAGAGAGCGTGGCGGAGGGGGCAGTGCGTGTTTGCTGTGGTTCACTGTCAGCCGTGTCCCAGTTAGCAGACAGGCCTGGTCCTCGGGGAGCTGCACACCACGCGCTCTCCCATACATCAGCCTGACAAGCCAAGCTGCTGAAAGGCCGGACGGGGGCTCGCAGACCGTGCTTGGCTCGGCTTACCTATGAAACAAAAACTCAGTGTTATCGGTCTGCCTCAGCCTCCCTCTGATGTCAGAGTGTTTTATTAATAAGAGAGAGCCTCGAAGGTTACCTCCTCTGCCTGTATCATCTGTCTAGACTCCCACCTCATCTACTGTACGTGGTGGTTGGTGCAGATAACTGCTGAGATGATTATTGCTGATGTAGTATGTGTTTTCTGTGCAATAGTTTTGAAGTGTAGTTTGCAGGAGAGATTTAAGTGTGATTTTGAATTATTAAATTTTTTTATTGATAGGTTGTAAATTGTCTGGCAGCCTCTTATCAAAAGCAGAAGCCGGAAAAGAGGAGGGAATGATCCCGGTGAACCGTTGTGTCTGTTTTGCATAAAATCCAGCATTTGGTCATTTATGCATTTGCCTCATGAGCAGATGAGGCCAGATTGCTGAGAGGAGGCTGCAGACTCTCTCATTCAGAAGATGCAGGGTGATTGAGTGTGTGTGTGTGTGTGTGTGTGTGTGTGTGTCTGAGCCAGGCCTTGACATGTGTTGTCAACGGGTCGTAACCCCTGACCTTTCTCCAAAGACACTGACCCAGCCTTCCCCCATTCTTTTCACACCATCCAATCACATGCCCTTGTGTCCAGTCCACTGGCCAGATGGCTGTCTGATAAAGGACGGAGGGATATACAGTGGACAGATAACAAACATTACTGCAGCCTCCAATAAAACATCACCATTTTGCGATGCTTACGGTGCTCTTTATTTCAGATCCTGGATGATTATTTTGCTGACACACTGCCAAAATATGTAAATTTCATGGAAACTTGAATTTTAAGTCTAATTCAAATGGCTTGCTCCATTGTGTTGAACCTTGCGTGTAATAATTCAAATGTTAACTTTTCTGATTAGCATGAAAATCTTCAAGAAAGAGGATTTGAATTGCAAAAACTTTTTCCCCCCTTCAAAGTCAAATACTTCTGAGCATTAACTGTAAAAAAATAAAAAAATAAAAAAGGAAATAAAAATCCCTAAGAAGTGAGGGCAATGCGATCAATCATCTGACTGAGTGGAGAGTAAATGGGGTTCTGGTGAATTGTGTGGACCCTCTTTAATGGAATGGATATTAAAGCCATTCAACTGAGGCCAATTTATGCCATTTCTTATCCCATTGTTCTCCTCACTCAATGAAATTAGCCTCAAACCTGGAGCAAACCAATCAAGTGTGTGTCGAAGGGTAAAGGGTTGTGTGTTTTCAGGCATTAGTTGTTATTAAAAGTGAATGAATACATGAAAAATACCTCTTTCTCTATCAGGTAACTGCATTTATCTGCACTTGTATGTGGGTGTCTTCATGTATAGCAAGTATGCAAGTGTGTTTGCATGTTTACAGGCAAGTGTAATGACTGGATCAGATGTGTGTGGCCAGATTAAAATGAGCTCTCTGCCGTCTCATTTCCATTCCCATCTGTCTGCTGACCTCTGGGAAGCCCTGAAAGCTGACATGGTGCATCTCTTTGGTCCTTAATGGGCCTGTCTTCCCAGCGTTGATCTCACTCCTGGTGCAGCAAATTCATGTTTTTGGTAGTTTGTTGTTTGTGTTTAATTTGCCTTTCGTACTTATCTTTCTCTTGGAAACATCATTCTTTTTGAGAGCAGTCGCCTGACTAATCCCCAGGCGACTGCTCTCAAAAAGCAGCACCACCACCACCCCCACCAGTGCCCAACTCCCCACTGACCAGCCCCCCCTCAGAAGACCATCACCTTGTCTTCGCAGAGGCTGCTAGCCAGAGTGTTTTGGCCAAAGCAGGGACGGGGTGTCAAGGCAAAGGGGTGTCACGAGCTCCCAGGGGTTGTGGCCTCCATTCTGGCAGGGGTGACCCCATGTTAAAAGGGTGTCAGCTGGGGTTCTGTCATGGGTGATGTGAGCTAAAGACCTGCCGCCTCCTTTGTTTGAGGGCTGGGCTTTCAGAGGCTGTGAAGTGCAGCCATTTCTCTTTGTTAGTGCCTTGTTTCTTTAGGTGCTGTGTGGATAGGTCCGTAACCTCCAGCCTCTCCCAGGGTGGGAAATCCACGCTTGTGAGTTTGTCACTGGTTTCCTGGTTATGTGCTCCAAGACAGACTGGAGCCTGTAGTGGTGTCTGCATGTCTGATAGAGATAGGCGCCAGGCGATCGTTCAATGTTATTATCGACTTTCAGCAGACTCATTTTTGCAATTATATGATCTTATCACAACATTCTCCCACAAATATCTGTTGTTCAAATCAGTGATTCTGTGAAAGTTCTAATTAAAATCTCACAAAATTAGATAGAATTTTTTTCAATGAAATTAATTATTTTATGTGATTCTGAATACATTTGCAATCATGCTCTATATGCTATGTATAAATATTGGAAAATATTCCTATTAATATTGTGAAAATAATTTCATGTTTAAGCAGAGCTGGCCGGTATTGACAAAATCAATTCATCACAATACATTTGACCAAGTTCCTCCATAAAGATAATTGATATGTTTGCAGTGGTGGAAGACGTATTCAGATCCTTTACTTACTGTAGGTAAAAGTAGCAACACCAAAATGTAAAAATACTCCGTTACAAGTAAAAGACCTGTATTTAAAATATTGTTTCAGTAGAAATATTAACATCAAAATGTACTTAGTATACTAAGTAAAAAGCAAAGCTACTCATAATTCCAGAAAATGGCCCCTGTTGATATTATATTATTATATTGTGTAGTTAATCTTTAAATTATTCAACTGATCAAATGTTTTATATATAAAATTTGCAGTCAAGTAATTACTGTGGAGTAAAAAAGTACAATATTTCCCTCTGAAATATATAATGGAAAGTAAAGTACAAGTAACTCCAAATTGTACTCAAGTACAGTACTTTAGTAAACATCCTTAGTTACATTCCACTGCTATTTGTTTGGGATGACTGTTGTTGCTTTAAGAAGGTATTTACACACAACATTTATGAGAAAAGTCATTATTGATGTATACAAGGTTACCAGTCAGGTAGAGGCATTCAAGGTTAATTTAACTCAGTGCTGCCAGTCAAATATGTTTAAAAGATAATGGTACTTAAAACAAAGTTTATTTATGTAGCATTGTGAAAATCAGTGGTTACAATATCAAATAGCATTTACTAACACAATTAGTAAAAAAGAAATACATATACAGTATATGCCTACACAAACACACATAGAAATGCACACACACACACACACACACACACACTCACATACATAGGAGGCAAAGATGTTAGTGAGTTAAATTACAAAAGTGGGTTTTTAGAGGCAATTTAAGGATACTTCTTTTTCAAGTCTGAGGTACCAAAAAGATGTTTGTGACTTTATTGTATCTCTGGAAGCATCTCTGGAATATCAGACAATATCTACTCTCGTGTATTATAATATCAGTTTTATGTCAATATACTGTATTCCCCAGCTCTATTTCTGATCGTCTCATGTGGACAGTGTTTTTCTCCGTTCCTCTCTGAACCTCGATGACACAGCACAGTGCTAATGTGTGAAAGACTTCTTGTATAACTCGTGGAGTGAGGGAGGAGGATGATTAGTGTTGATCAGTGATGATGAGATGAGGGAGGAGATGAGCACTGGCTGTGACTGCAGTCAACAAGCCAGTCAGTCAGTCAGTCGGTCCGTTAGTGGCAGAACAGATGCCTGTATTGGGTTAGTGTTATTCCACAATCATCATCAATTCCTCCTCGATCACCTCCTGATTTCCAGCTCTGTGATTAAGAGTCAGGCCCATCTGGTGCAGAGACAGGAAATCCTGGAGTCTGCATCTGCTGCTGGCTGAGCTACTAAGCTGCTGCAGTCGGGGGGGGGGGGTTAAACTCTGATAATCCTACATAACCCCTGGAATGCAGAGACCACAGCACACATCAAAACCGTCATCTTCTCTGGACAGCGTCTTCGGGAAACAGATCGACTCAGACTCACTGAATGTCTGCCATGGACTCTCTCCTCCTTCACTGGCCCACTCAAAGCATCCTCACAATTTATAACTTGTCCCTCTGGAATTTTGTAATTAGAGCATGAATTAGATATACTGCAGAGAGTATGTTGCATGGAGAAACCAACAGTGCAATTGCATGTATCAATTCAAGTGCTTTTCTGATGAGACTTTAGAGGCAGGATTGCAATATTTATCCCCTTAAATGTTCTCTCTGTCTCTCCTTAATGACCTGCAGCTCTAAGCTACATAACTGTTAGACTACACTGGAGATGTGCTAATGGAGCTCCAGCCAGAGCAGAAGTAGGTCCTGCTGGTGCCATATGACAAATCGGCATGCTGCTCTCGCCTACAATCCGCCCACCGACCACCTCCAAAGCTATCATAAGGATTAGCTCACGCAGCTAAACCAAACAGACTGCTCAGTGTTCAGACAGCATTTGGTCCAAATCTTGTTCATGCCTCCTGTTTTGATAGCTAGCAGATCACATTCTGGGCCGCTATCGGTTCACTTGCAACTGGTGCCGTGCGGTTGTGGGAAAAGGAGAATGAATGTTTTAGGGATTTACATGACTGCCCTGGTCTTTGGGATATGCATAATTAAAATTTTGGATTAGGATGGTTTAGATTAACTTTGAATTCTCTACTGAGTTCAGGAGGCGGCGAAGCGGAGGAGACACACAGAGGGGTGGAAATGTACTTTTATCTTCGTCTGCTGGTGACATAAAAGATCAGAACTCAATTCTGGAGAAATTGTTTGCATTACAGACCTGTTTATGTGTATGTGTGTGTGTGTGGGAAGGTGTGTGCCCCAATATTTAGAGGCCTCTGTCAGACTCCACACACTCTCAGAAAGGACTCGTCCTCGGTTGGAGTCTGCTCCGTACGCTTGTGATTGGAGGGCGGCTGTAGTTGCTAAGCAGAGCTGCTCTTCCTGTGCTAAATAAGAACTTCGTGCTCTCTGGCTGGTGGGCTCAAAGAAGCGTGCCAGAACACACACACACATACACATTTATGTGTACGCACAGACCTCACAGTGCATAGACCTCTTGCAGTACATAGACCTCACCCTCCTCCATTCACTGCCCATCCTCTTTCATTGTGACCTCAACGCTGTGACTCGATGAGTCTCGCATCCTCCTCCTCCTCCTTCTCCTTCTGCTGCGGCTGCTTTCCTTTCTCCAACTCCTCCTCCTCCTCCTCCTCCTCCTCCTCCACTCTGCATCACACACACTTCTCCCACAGGTCAGCACTGTATAAAGCCCTCCTCTCTATCACAGAGACCTCCTTGTCTGACACCTCCTCTGCCCCACCGCCATCACTCACCTCCTCCATTTGACACATCCTCAACCCTGTAGGACACACACACACACACACACACACACAGACTCAGGCTCTCCTCCACTGAGATCTCCTACTGCACTCCCCCTCACACTGCATTATACTTAGATCTCCACCTCCACTGTAGTGAGCACATGCTGTATCAGTCTGTAACTGTACTGTTCCAGGGGTGTGAGGGCTGATTGTCTCGTTTTGAAGAGATGAAAACTCGCCATCTATCTGTGTTTCTTTGATGATAGATAGATAGATAGATAGATAGATAGATAGATAGATAGATAGATAGATAGATAGATAGATAGATAGATAGATAGGGAGAGGTAGTGCTACTTTGTCAGGGTGACCTCATAACCATCCTCTATCTCCTCCAGGCTCATTTTCAAGAGCCCGCTAAATGAACAAATGAGTGGGATCCACATTTTCGGCTCCTGTTCTCCTGTTTTGCTGTGTGCCATTAAGGACGTCTGTCATCTCATGTATCTGCTGCGCCGCAAGGACATTGCATCTCAAAATCTGATCTGAGAGTCTTCTCTCTGACAATCTGCATGTACTGTAAGGGCTCTGAACCGACCCCTCCAAACATGGTTTATTTCTCTTTGTTTTGCAGGGGTCAGAGCTTTGGGTTGTATAGCAGAACAATCATTCAGCATTGGTGAAAAGCTGCAAGCCCCTGTGTGCTCTTCAGACCAGCTCGACATGCTTCCTTGCAGAGATGGAGCAATGCAGCATTGTCAGCAGGCACCCGTATCAAATGAATTCAGCACAGCTGTCCTAGCAGACTCTATTGCAGTGAGGGGGGAAAGTTATTTATTCAGTATTACAGTCACCCCAGGACTCTTTGCCACAGCATCATGTGGTCAGGTGGACCCTTTCTCCTCTTTGACCTTGTTAGTCTTGTTTATTACCTCACTGAAAAGCAGAATGTGCTGTGTCTCTGCAAATGCATCCCGCTTGTAGTGTCAGCCGCCTGCCCCGCCTTGCTCTCACTGTCTGCCCTTTCTCTCTGCATCCGTATATAGCAGGGTCCACATTCATAAAGACAGGCGTACAGATGGGCCACAGTTGCTCACATGCTGGGGACCCCCCCCCTTGCTGTGCCGGCTGCCCAGCAGGGCCGCCTGCCTCACTTGTGCTTGTGGCGTTGACAAGCGTTGGCTTTATTTCCAGCCAGTCGACGAGCGCAGACACCGACAGCCATGGCCTGAAATAGAGCAGGTCCACCCTTTATCCCATAATGAGGGGACTATTGTAAGCCTTGTGTCTTAAGCAGTGTCAAGAAAAGAGCTAGTACACACATCATCTTACAAAACATCAAGATGCTTTCCAGATTATCATCAAAAACGAAGTAATCACCTCTCCTTTTGGCGCCAACAGCCTTAACCAGCTGCACAGGAGTATGTGTTTTAGTGCAAGGTCATCTGACCTTTTATGATCTGATGATTTGTTCTAAGCTTCTTTTACTCAAGAGAAGCTTAGAACAAATATGAAGATTACATGACCGTTTTGAACTAGAAAATATGGCTATAACACAAAACAAACGGACATTTTGGAGATAATCAATTCACTTGTGACCTTGTATCAGTTGAATGTGTTAAATCAAATGCAAAGATGACAGTCTGGCCAGGGCATCTGTCCCATATGGAATGTATTAATTATTCCAGCGGTAATAGCGGGGTATTGTTGGTGCCTTCATTTTCACAAAGACGCCCATCTCTGCATGTCCATATTTAATTCACCCCTTTCAGCTGCCGAACTGTACAGGCTGCTGATATAATGAGTCCCTCCAAAGAGATTAGTCGCCCTATCATCAACACAGCTCCCTAATTTCTGTGCCTTTGTTGTGGTGCAGGCTGTACTAAATGGGATAAAGGGGCTTGGCCGGACACAGTGGGAGGAAGTAGCTTTTGTGTGGCTAGCAGGTGCAGTGGAATGACAGTTTTGGGATGTATGTGTGTATGCGTACATGCATGATGCATGTGTATGTGCGTGTGGTTCTGGCCAGGCCAGGAGGGTATGTGCTCCCTGAGTGCCGCTGAGATACACCAGGAACCTCTGGAGCTTGACTTGAACCCTCAATCACAGGGTTCCTCAGGGGTTTGCAGTAAATTCTTCAGGCGAATGGTTTTCTCTCCCCTTCCTCCTCCTCCTCTTTCTCTCTCTCTTTTTCTGCTCACATCTGGTGAACAGCGCTAGTACCCCTGTCATCTTTTACTGCGTTGAGGTCATTTCCACCCTATCGGTAAAGTGGAAACACATGATGTGCAGGGTTCGGCCTTAATGGGGTGGGGCTGGCATGGACCAGCACTGACACAGCTTTATAACCAAGAGCTGCCAAAACAGCCTCTCTGTGGAATGCCTTCGACTTCAAAATTAAAGACATTTGGGGTAAATAATGTTAGAATACATATATTTAGCTGTTAGATACGCAACTACTATAATTAGTTACTTTTTTAAACATGTAGGATGTTTACATGTTTTTTCTGTAGCGCATGGTTTTAGATGTTTTCAGTAATGAAATGGAGCACCGAAGCAGAGCTGAACATTTATCGTCATTCATGACGCTTTGAAACTGCAAAAAAATGCCCAAGCATTGTTTGGGCTTACAGAAGGATATTAAGTATATAATGCAAACCATCTCCGGAAAGTCATGTTTCTCCTTTTGAAGTTTTTCTACCACCGTTCCAAGTTTTATTTTTACTGTAAAAGTCCTCCCTTCACACGCTTTATCCCCTCTTAATCTCATTATTGATCCCAACTGGTGAGCTGGAGAGTTGGGTATAGACTTTGGCAGACGCTCTGGATAAAGGGCGTATCCTCAAGTTTAATTGGGATTCTCCTTTAGCAATAATGTGGAC
This sequence comes from Maccullochella peelii, assembly GCA_002120245.1. Taxonomy (NCBI): domain Eukaryota; kingdom Metazoa; phylum Chordata; class Actinopteri; order Centrarchiformes; family Percichthyidae; genus Maccullochella; species Maccullochella peelii. Next base: position 45,984 of record LKNJ01001645.1, read on the forward strand.
TTCCTCAATACTGTGCCCTGCTGCGCTATTCTTCTTCAAATACTTCACACCACAGCTCGCAGTGTTTATCATTCTCAGTAATCTGAGCTTGTGTCATTTGTGAAAACTCAGCTCTGCCATCTGACACATTTTAGTTGATTTCTTGACAGTGCATTATTAGTATCCGCTTTGTATGAATTAATTGTCACGTTTACTACTTTTTATGGTAACACTGACTGAAATCTTTCAAACCATCTACCAGTCTCTTTTGCTGTAATATAATGAAACCACTGTTCTGTTTGCAATGACAGTGAAAAACATTTTGCCACTCTTAGATAATTTATTGCTACAGTATCTCAATGGCATAAACAGTTTTAATGGACTTTTACTGTCTCACTACATGGATCCCAATGTGTCTCCAAGAAAATTCCAGTCACACTGTGGTTTCCATTTTGTGGTAGACAGAGCTGCAGTGTAAAAAGGGGTGGGCTGCAGTCAGTCAGTTACTGTCTGTGGGTAGACTACAGGCAGAGTGGCTGCTAGCAGCAGCTGCATGGATTTTTATTCCTGCTGTCCAACAGGACTCCATCATAGACTGCAGCAGCACTCGTTATTGAGGGCACACACTCCTGTGCTGCATGCCTCTGTCCTCATTACCTCTGCAGCAGCTTAGCTCTCTGCCTTTGTTCTCTCTCTTGGCTTGAAACAGGAGAATATAGAGAGAAGTGCTGAGGCTGCAGTTAGCTCAGCTGCCCACAACTTCTGCCGCACAGGAAAAAACATAGCACAGACAACCCCCCCACCCCCACCCCCCAAGCCCTCTTGTCTACATATTTCCACAAAGCTGACGCGCAGGGGATGCTCTACTTTGATTCATCCTCCTTTCTTGGGCATTCTGTGTTTTGTCCTTTATTCCCATCTGTGTCGCTTGTCTGACTTAAAGATTTCCCTCTTAAGTGTATATGTGTGCTGGCCTACTGACCAAATGCCCTCAATGCCAGTCTGCTGTGTGAAAGGTCCCATAGACTTGTTCCTCAGAGGCGTTAAACAGCAGCCGTGCAGAGTGGCTGGAGGAACAGTAAACTTTTATCACACTAATAACCCACAGTCACAGCTACCTTAATGGCTTAGGCAGCCATGCCAGGGGTTGCATGGAGGTCAGGTTGAATTGCAGGACATAAATGGTAGATTCCAACCGGGAGAACAAATAAAGGAAGAAGAAAAAAGAAGGGGCATCTGAGGTGAGCAGAGGGGGAAGAAAGTTGTTATTGGAAGAGCAGATAATCACTTAAATTGATTTGCAGTAAAAGGAAGCCATTGATTAGACTGCTCTTTTATAACAAGGCGATCTTTGGCCTTTTAACCCTCTTTCCCACCCAACTCTGCACGCTCACAAACCTTGGACTCAGTCCGAGCATGCCGTCAAAGGGCACAACTCCTACACAAGTGACAAGTGAGTGAAAAGATTTGAGTTTGCCCAGCACTCTGTGAAAACATTGGTCAGAGAGGCAGTAGAAGAAGTAGTGTCAGAGAGGGGAATTGTTAATGGAGTTCAAATCTAAACTTTTTCTCAGATTCCTCTCCCTCTGGCTGAGGTGGACGGGTCTTGAGAGTGTTTGTTTTAGGTGAAGTCAGTGCTGGAACAGTATGTTGTGAACCGCAGGCCAGACTGTGGTTCTGCGGTGCAGCTTCGACCTGAATGCAGACTGCTCTGTTTGTTTTGCTTCTCCGTTTCTCAGGGAGAAATTTAGATGCTGCCAAAGTCCTTCGCTCACACCCAAGGCACGCAAATAAAACCCCTTCACACAGGGAAAAAAAAATGTACCTGGGTGTAGCCGCTACATCTGGACCTCACCACCACCCCAGTGCAGGGGTACACGTCTATTGGTGTCTCTGCTGTCCTACTCTCATCTTGTAAAAGGGCTCTTTGGGAGATGAGATGGCATTTGATTGTTTCACTGGCAGGATGTTTGTGTGTTTTGTTCCAAGCCTTTTCATAAATAGCAGTTTTTATGTTGCTGAGGTCAACTGGTTTTACTAGACTGGAGAGGCAAGTCCAGAGGCAAGGAGGCCTCCCCACCATCTGGCAGTCATAAAAGGGCGAGCAGGAGGTTTTAGTGGGGGTTTATGGGATGGTAGGGTGAGACATTGAGGGGAGGAGAGACAGAGTGGATGGTGGACTCTGGTTGCCCCCAAGCTGCAAAGCTTCCTCTGCAGTCTGAATGACAGGTCAGAAGTTCATTGCCTTCTTTTTCATCCTGCATCTGCCTTGTAAGGTGACGGTTGGTTCAGAGTTCGAGGGCAAAGGAGAGGACGTCCCCGTGAAGCTGTTATCACTGCTGTTAATAAAGATGTATTCTGGGCGAGAGATCTTTGTTTTGATTTAATGAGCTTTCTGTATTTTAAGAAGCGTTTCAGTAGCTCAGCAAGTGTGTGTCCCCTTGTTGTTGCATTGCCGTCAGCTTGTTATGCTATGCAGAAGATCAGACCTGAGTCCTACAGATGGTGCAGAATTATGTGGCTGCGTAAACACTGGTGATTCAATGGCTTGGTGTTGTTTGGGTATGCGTCACCCTCTCAAAGCACCCTGCACACCACAGAGTAACGAACAGTAAGTTGTTTTGTACGACTACAGATCCAGGCTCTCTTTTTGTCCAGAAACAGCCTTATAGTCAGGTGGTGGCTTTATGTTGCGCATCTGACTTAAAGTGGTTTGAGGCCAGAGAGATTCTCATGGAGGTTTCGGTGATGAAGACACTCCTGAGAGTCTCAGTTATGTTCTGCTGGAAGATTTCTTTCCCAGTTTTAAGAGCCTGAGCTGGAGCTGTCTGGTCCATCTGAAGCTGGATGCTCAGCCTTATAGGTTTTCCAGAATGGGGTTATCATTGCAGAGGACTGTGCTGCTTTGCTGACTCTGGCACTGATACCTCCCATAGAGATTTCATCTTTTGTTATGCTGCAGCTGAGATGTGTTAACCCTTTAGCCCCTTCAAGATATTTAGGTAATAGAAGGTTATGGAGCTCTGTGTTACCCACTGTAATCTTCCATGTCCCTGTATGTACGTAACATTAAAAATAAGAGTAAAAGTCATTGTGTTTGTTATATAAATATAAAGTTATATTGACCTTTTTCTCTCGCCAGTCTGGTGTTGGGTTTTTCGACCCTCTGACTCTTTGCATAGTTTGTATATGAAGACAAGAAAAGTGCTGACAGCAAAAGAATGAGAGCGTGTTTGGCAGACACGCCCTTGTAGGTTTCTGTGTCACTCAACTCTAATAAATTTTTAATCATTTCCTTGCTGTGGTATAGAGCTCAACATGGCTCTGCTCAGTCACATGCCATTTAGGGGGCTCATGCGCTGCTCGACTTGTAAAATTGGAGATATAGAAAGTGTAAGGTAAGAAATTTCACTCATTAAGACCAAAAAAATCAGTAACATAATGAAGTTCTGGCTGTTTTCTCACTTCATTATATAGAACATGTATCAGCAAGATTTTACTCATGGAGGACAACCTTTCTTATTGTAGGATGACTGGTTGATATATATAAATAAAGCCAGCAGGAGTGGATGCTGAATTAAAATTAAAAGATGCTATGTGTCTCTATTAGAGCTGGAAAGATTAGTCGATTAATCAATTAGTCGCTCAATTGAACATTTATCAGCAACTATTTTGAGAATCGATTAATCATTCAGGTAATCTTTCAAGCAGAAATACTTGATGGTTCTAAAATGTGAGAATTTGCTGCTTTTCCTTACCTAACATTAAAGTAACCTGAATATTTTTGGACAAAACAAGACATCTGATAACATCACTTTCAGCTCCTGCAAGCTGTGATGGAAATATTTTCAGTTTTGTTGTTTGTTTTATAGACCAAATAAATTAATTGATTAACTGAAAATATAATCTGCAGATTAATCGAGGATGAAAATAATTGTTACATTGAGTCCTAGTTTCTATGAAACCCTCTGAGGCAAATACCACAGTGTAATCTATTGTAACACCAGAGGCAATTTATATAGCAGCACCCTCAGTGGCGGCGGTGTCATTTCAAAGTCCTTATTATTAGGTTTATTGGAGTGCCTCCAAAAATTATCATGACAATGGTATTAAATATACTTCCATTGCCAGGGACATTGATTGCACTTGACAAACTTTAAAAAAAAAAGCATCAAAGGCACCTTCAAAGGCCACCACAGTGAAAGAATCCAGCCAGAGATTCTCTGAGAGCCTCTCAACATACTTCAGTCTGTTTATCCGCTCACATTTTGTCATGTCAGAGTCTCGAGCTTTAAGAAAAGGAGTGAAATAAAGCACAGGCCCTTGATTGAGAGGCTGGAAACGAGGGACTCTGCTCTTGCTTTAGTGGTTCCGTCCACTGCAGTGATTCAGGGGATAAAAATGTGGCCTGTGTCTCTTTAAGAGCGCTGGCCTGTCTGCAGAATGCATCAGTCCTGTGGAGCAGACACAGGCCAGCAGGAGGAGGGGGGTGAAGGGAGGAGCGTGGGGCTGTGCGGAGGGAGGAACGAGGACAGGAGGGAACAGCCACAGTCTGGGCTTCCAGCCTCCTGGCTAGACTGCTGAAAGTTATTATTGAGTTCCTGTGTAGGGCCTCCCCTCCCTGCGGCATACTCCTCTGTGCTCACTACGAGGTGGACGGGGAGTGCAGGAGAGGCAAAGAGAAAAGTTGGCAGCCTCCCATGCCCCTTTGCAATGACCTTATGTGCAACAAATAAAGGATCATTTAGTTTGATTCTGTGTTTTTGCAAGGGTGAAGCCTCTGAAAGCCTTGTAAGACTGAGAGCAACCACACTTGCTAACAGCCTTACAGCTGCTCGACAGCAGCTGAAACTGCGGCCTAGCTCACTGTTGTCTTAAGTTACAGTTTAGCAGACATGTCCTGTTTTCTTAGGAATGGCCTTAACTAGTCAAGACAAGAAGGTTGACAGTTCACCAATGAGAAAGCAGCGAACTAAATCCTCTCCTGGCGTGCTAAGCGACGAGTATGATTCAAGGACAGGTGGTGGGAGGACGACTACTCCTTCAGTCTCCTTCAAATAACTTTGTCTGTACAGTAAATGACGGCCACGAATGACAAAAAAAATGGGACTTCTTAAAGCATGAATATAGAAAAGACTAACATTTTATTAACAGCTTCTCCAGAGTTTTATTCTTATTTGCAAGACAAGCTAATTTGCATTTTTTGCAGTACTCTGTGTAATTAGTCTCTTGTAGGTTATCTTGTGAGTGTCCAACCTGCAGGTCTCAGAGATTTGCTGGGGAAGGCCATGGAGATTACATAGTTACACACACCATGCCCTCCTCTCAGGCCTGTGCCTGCCTGCAACACTAATCCCTGGCTTTCCTTCCCCTTTAGCAGCTACATTAGGGCCACAAAGCGCCTGCGTCCTTCCAGCTCAGCCCACCAAGGGAGAAACAGACTTTTATGTAATGCTCTGTCCGGTGTATTTGTTCTAACCTGCTGTTGCTTTAAGCGAAGCTCCCTCAGGTTAACAGTACCCAGCTGCTGCCTGTCCTATTGTACTGAACTTGTCATGGCTCTGGCTCACAAAAACCCATGCAGCACCTGAGGCTCGTCAGGTTTTCCTGCACATATCTTCCGCAGCATGTCACATGTGTGCCCTGATTAATCCCAGCATGTGTCTTCATTCATGGTCAGTGCGATCATTCGGCCTCTATTTTAAAGCCGTCTCGGGCAGGGTTTTGCAGGAAAGCTGGGCGAGGGGGGAAACCCTGGCGCTGGAATGGGTATTTTGTGGAGTTCTGTTTGTTGAGTCAGAGCTTAGTTGGGCTTTACTGTTATGTGGTTGCCATGGAGAAAAACACAGGCTCTTGTGCAATAAAATCATCCAGGAAAAGACATTTCCAAGAATTTTTCAGAGTCAAGAAACAGACGGCAAATTGCAGAATTCATGAGGTGCTGCGGTCCACCACCCGCCCCTCTCAGCCCTCCATTTTAGAGCGCTCGTATTCATTTTATGGAAGCTGCGAGGCTCGGGCCCTCTCACCTAATTACTTCTGTAAGCAGATATGTTTTCCTATGAACGGAGGAGGGAAACAAAACCAGTGTTTAAGGATGGAATGTGTGATCTTAGGAACGGATGTTGTGGGTGTTTTATCCCCTATTTCCCTTACAGACAATTCCTTGAACAAGTGGAAACAAGTGAAATGCTATTTGATCTCTGTCAAATATTACTGTATACACATACTCGCACCGTGAGGCCCTCGTACATTTGAGTCAGATTGTGGAGGAGAACATTTTCAGAGGCAATAACTCCTGGCGTAGTTTTGAAAATGTGTTGACAGTTAATTGGTCGAACACTTTTAAAACCCACTGGCTTTCTTGTATTTCTCCTGGAGCTGTAATTCTCTTCAGTTACGTCAAGGCTCCTTATTGCTCTTTAATATGAGGTCTTTTATTCTTACTGTTTCCTGTCTATCTGAATGGAGCCATTACCGCTTTTAAAATAGTGCAGCTCTCTGGTTGTGCATTCTAGCATTAGAAAAATACCTCTTATGTAGTGGTGAAATATAAAAAGCTGTGATCCTAGGCTTTCAAGCTTATAACTGAAATTTGAAGTTCAAAGCTAATTAAACAAAAAGAATGTCTTTAAAGACCACATTAGGTGTCTGTAGCATTAACTTTAAGAGTATTTCATTGTTTGAATGGTCTTAGAAACAACAGTGCTGGAGCAGAGATTAGGTTTTCTAACCTGGTAACCAGGAAGGCAGCATTTCAACAGAATGACCAGAATGGTCTATCTATAAATTTCACCAGCATTTATTACCTCAGTTCAACCAATTAGCTCCCGAGCAGTTCTCAGGACATATACTGTGTTGGTGAAATGACATCACATGAGACCCTGAGTGAGCAGTGACCCTAACTTCACCTCACCCTCTCACAGCTTTTATGACCTCTTCCCCTAAACCCCCCTCTTCCCCCGTCCCGTCCCCTCACACCTCTTAACCTCTGGTATTCATCCCATTTTCATCTTTCCAAATAAACCTGCCACCTGCCCTCCTCTCCACTGGCTGCTCGGGGGGCATGTGGTCATGTGGCTCAGCTCACCGTGAGGGCACGGCAGCGCAAACCGCAGCTCACTGGTGAGCTGCTTTACCATTTTATAAAATGTCCAGCCCTTGATGGGTCATTGGTTACATGGTTGTTGCTGATTTGTTTATGGCTTTAAATTAGCTGTGTGTTACTGTGCTGGTGGTTATTGTTAAAATAATGTTCTCATTACCTAGGAGGGATTTTGATTGATGTACATATTTAGAAAATATATTCAAAGACCAGTAGGAAAGATCACAAGATGTATTACTCATTGTCATTTTTACTGAAACAAAATGCTATCTGAGTTCTTGGGTTGAGGGTCATTATGAGCTAAGGTGGTCTGTTTTATCTCCTGTAGTCAGATCTGATTGTCTATCTAGCCTGTCAATCTCTCAGACACTGGAGGTCTAGACCCTGACTGAGCCCAGACTGTTGAAACTAGCAGTCCCCATGCAGTTGCTCTCCCTCCCCTCCGTCGGTCTCCCAGGCCTCCTCCTGTCCTGACTTCTTCACCCTGTGAGGGAGGTGCAGAGGAGTCATCCAGTACCAGGTACTGCGAGTGATATAATGGTCTGCGTATTTAGAGCTGTTACTGTTTGGGTTGTGGAGAGGTTATCCAGTGACATTTTAATCGTCTTTCTGCTTTCTTTGCCGTGGTATTAGTATTAATCTGCAGGATTAAAACCCAATCAGACACTGGACTTGCTGTCTTGTTGTAGAGCAGAGGGGGAGCGTGCTAACAGCCAGAACGGCAGCGTACAGGCAAGGATGTGCTTATCAGTGACAAACCAAGGTTTTCAGTCTGGACACATCAGATCTCTGATGAGAGGATGGTTTGTTTCACCCGTCTCTTTCATTACTCTGCCATCAAAAACCCACAAAATTATGTCTTTATGTCTTGTATTCAGACATAAAATCCTATTATCCTCTTTTGTTCCTGAAGCGATTTTCTTAAACAGATTGCAGGTCAGTTTATTCATCATGGAGAGCATTTTTCAGCCTGTGAAAACAGTTGTATAGTGTCTTCTGTGGCTCTAGATAGTTTGAAAGTTGAGGGCATTTTACAGACAGGGAGGGTCCAGTGAAAGTTGCTATTGAATTGCATTATGGGAAATGTAGGATTTAGTGTTGCATTTGCAGAGAAAAAAAATATTGTAGGACAACATGTAGTTTCAACACACCCAAAATAGCCGTTTCTTTTTGTCACAAAATAGGTTTATTTATTTTAAACCCCTCCTCTTAGAAATTATTATACAAATTAAGCCAAAATGAAAAATCTCTTTGTCAGATATTCTTATTAATCTCATCAAAGCAAACTGATCAGTGTTTATTTTTAGGAATCAGTTCCTTGAGTCATCTTCTATGACAGCAAATAAACAGGCACTGATGTGAGAGATATGAGTTACTGAACCAAAGCGGTATTGTTTACATTGTAGTTGAGAGATATAAATGTTCACATTTACTCGTCTTGGCTTGTGCAGAAGCCATTTACCTGTTTTTTACAACCTTGAATGATAGAATATCGCATTTTACATTTTAAACTATTTGAATTATAATTATGTGCCAAACTATAAATTCAAGTAAAGGTAAGTTATAGATCATTTGAATACTCAGAGATGCATCATCGGCAGAGAATCAGATGAGTGTCGGTGTAATGCCAAGGGATTAAGCTTGCATGGCAAAGATGGCGGTGGCACTGCTGCACAACAGAGATCAAGTTCTGAGAAGGCACGCACACACATGTATGAAAGTCAGGATACAGCCACAGAAATGCTCTCAGATTTTCAGCAACACTGCTACATGATATTTTATGAAATTATACCAGTATTGATTGGTTAGTAATTTTGGAACAACAGAGAAAATGGCTGGGATGCTTTGAGAATTTCTCTATTTTAGGTGTGGGAAGTATTCTTGCACATTCCTATCTGGAAACCATTTTAGTCGCCCCAACAAAGACTTTCTCACAGCTTTGTCTTAATTCAATTCCAGAGCACAATCTGAATTACCACTGTGGTATTCCTATAGTGTTGCAGCTAAAACTGCCCTGTCAGAGCTCTTTCTTTAATCAATGGATACTGTTGAATAGAGGATGCCAAGAAGAGAATAACAGCAATATTTACATGACTAAATATTTCATTTGTTTGGCTTTAAGCCTGAAAGAAATCACTCTCCTTTATTACAGTGAGATATTTTGTACCCAGAATCCACCAAAACCAAAGTAGTAATTGACTTGGCAAATTGAATTTCCTCACAAATTCACAGAGATTTTTCTTCTTTTATTCATGATGATCCTGAAAGTGGCGTGAATACGTTTTTTGAGGAAGAATTCATTTTACCCTTCAGGAGCGCTAAATTAAATTCCATAAACGTAGGTCAGCTGGAGTCTGTCTTTGCTCTTTCGCTCTCTTTCTCTGTCTTTCTCATTAACCTTCATCCCCTCCAGCCTCCTGGTTAGCACTGCAGCTGCTCCTACATTATAAGTGTGCTAAATGTGAATAGAAGCATAAAGGCATTGTGTGTGTATGTGTGTGTGTGTGAGTGTGTCTGCCTTTATTGGTTTGCAGACGCAGCCTTGTGTCTTCCCTCAGATCATGTGGCCTGATGTTTAATTCTCCTATCCCTATAGTACAGCAGGGGGGCTCAGACAACTATCTGCTGAATTTGGCGCTATGTGCATCTATAAATACGCCAGTCACAGAGCACGTTTTATTTCCTAAGATAACTTTGCCTCACAACCATACCAAACATGCTCCTGCTAATAATGTATAATCTGCGGTGATATCTGTTTCGTGTCTTTTAGTCTAGGGTTTCCGTGTCTGTTGAAATAACTTATGAGTCCTTTGTACTGTGAGGTCATCCACTGCCAACAAGAAAGACAGGCGGGCATGTTATGGTTCCCATGTTTGGACCTGAATTGGAATTCATTTCTCGCCATGCAATAGTACAGTAATCTTTCCTTTTTGTTTGCTCTCACCAGCGAGATGATCTTGCCATGCACACGCAGGGAATTCACTTCATTGAGGAACAGGTTTTTTCATGATGCTAGAAACTAGAAATGGAACATGTCATTAAAGGATTATAGAGCGTTTAGTGTGTCATAATAGTTCGTTGAGTGAAGAGAATTAAACACAAACTCATACATGTACAGTACACCTTCACTGCAAAAACTCTCGATCTTATCAAGTCAGTCTGTTTGTATTTTAGCCCTAAACATCATACCTCTATAAACAAGTGGCAAAAAAAATAAGCTGGTGCAATAATATGATATAATATAATATAAAATAGCAATTTTTCTTTAAGAATTTTTGCACTAAAATTTTTTTAAAAAAGTAATTTAATTTTAGAGGATACCTGAAACAGTGTGACTTGCATTGGAAATAGGTTAAATACTCTTACTTACGGCATATTTGTTCACTCATTTTACAAATTAAGACTTAACTAAGCACAATTTCTCAAGTACTGCACTTAAGTAGCAATTTGAGGTACTGGTACTTGACTTGAGTATTTTCAATTCAATGTACTTAATACATCTACTCTGCTACAATTCAGAGTGAAATACTGTAGTTTTTACTCCACTACATTTATTTGACAGCTACAGTCACTAGTCACAAAAGCAAAAACATATGATGAGCTTGTGAAATATGTTGCATTTGTGCAGATTAACTAGCCAACCGTTACAAGACAGTAACTCCACCTCAACCAAATACAGCAACAGAATGCTATTTACACATTAATGCAATAATAAGTATAACACTCACACAGGCTATTGTTCTGAATTGAGTACTTCTACTTTTGATACTTTATGCACATTTAGCTACTTTTACTCAAGTATTTATATAGCTTAAAACTAAAAATTTGCCTCAGAGGGCTTCACAGTCTGCACAGCAGATGTAATCCTATATTCTTAGACCCTTGATTCACATAAGGAAAAACTCCCCAAAAAAAGAAAAAAAAACTGGGTGACAAAACGTGGAGAAACAGAGGAAGGATTCCTCCTCCAGGACAGACATGAATGCAATAGATGTAGGCAGAAATGGCAGTAGTAAAATTACAAAATGGAGAAATAGAATGACAACATTAGTTGAATAAAGTGCAAACATATATGACGAGTGCTCTGTAGGAATTACCATAACTGGTTCCACTGGAGTCACTGGATCTTGTGTAGCATTCATTTTCCACACACAACTCACTTTATGAATGGTTGACAAATGCAGAACACTGCTTTAACACTCTGTTCTGTTGCCTCTGAGCTAAAAAGCTGTGCAGACCTGATGAGATTTTTTCCACCTTTAGGAACTGCAGCTTGTCCTGCGTCCACCTCAGACCTCATCAAGTCTCAATCCCAAAGACAATTAGGACAATCCAATAAGCTTTACTGTAATGCCGACCTTATGCCAAGCCCCGCAGCTCTCTTTGTGTGTCCATACTGTCATGGCTCAGTTCAGCTACATAAACAATATATCCTCAAACTGGACACAGCGGAGACAGAATACATTGATAAATTAAGCAAGATTTAGCGAGGGGAAATGGGAGCTTGTGTTGTATCCATGTGGAGTAGGGATGAAGTTTCAGGGATATTCTGGGCAGACACCAATAATTTTCCCCCAGCTGTTACGAGGTGACCACAAGGCTTTATATAAATCAGGGGACTGTCGTACAATTTATGCAATGAGAGTTGAATAGAAAGCTCAAGGCATCCCTGTGAACATTCACACCAAACTACAGGGATCAGATTACTAAAACTAGTATTCTCTCACTTCCAACTAAGGCCGTTACCCGAGTGAGCCGTGCCAGTTGGTGTGCCCTTGAGTGAGACAGCACCCCACTGAGCACATGTCGATCTGGGGATTACATTCAGGGGTTTAGGAGGGGAAAGGAGGTCGTAATCTGAAACTGTTGTGTCTTGTTGCTGTGCACTTTTCTTAATGCCATGCTATCATGCAGCATGCGTTGGTATTGTATGACTGTTGCCCGAGGAAGTTCAGCTGGGGAAACTATTTTTGTCTCACCAGATGAGTGCTGCCCCCTGTTTTATAATTTAATTAAAGTTTTTTTAGAGCCACAAAAGATGCTAGAAGTTTCGATTTAGCCTGCTGTTAGAGTTGCTAACATGTCAAGATTATTTAAAGGCAGGTAAGCAATAGTTTAACAGTTGGGGGAAATCCTTTATTGGCTTTCTTGCTGATAGTTGGATGTGAAGACCGATACCACTCTCATGTCTGTACAATAAATATGAAGCTACGGCCAGCAGCTGGTTAGCTTAGCACGAAGACTGGAAACAGTGGGTCTGGCACTGTCCAAAGGTAAAAATGTCCACCTACCGGCACCTCTAAAGCTCACTAATTGTTTTGTTTAGGAGGCACCGTTTAGGCTAGCTGTTTCCTCCTGCTTCTAGTTTCCAGTTGTAGCTTCATATTTACAGTACAGATGTGAGAATAGTATCAGTCTTCTCATCTAACTCTCAGCAAGAGAGCGAATATGTGGATAATTTAAAGGCTAATTTTGGTTTATTACAACTGGGGTCATTTTTTCATAGCATTGGCCATCATTCCTACTGCGAATAACAAGATTGTACTCACCAATCTTTTTGCTGAGATATGAGAAATCTCTGACAAAAAGTCTGGCAGGGCAAGAGACACAGCAGCCAGGAGACTGATTAAAGATCCCCCTCATTGAGTCATCCTCTTCACAGGCTTCTACTCATCTGTCCCTGAAACTACTTTCACCCAAATAAATAGTCCCTATTCAAAGTGTTCGCAGTGTGTTCTGTGGAAAGACATGTTGTTGCTGAAGTTTCTAAATGTCCTTTTTTTAATGCTGTGAGCATCCAAAATGAAAGTCGGTTTTTATTGCTCAAACTGCCTGCATGGCTAGATACCATCAGAGGTTTGTGAGAAAAATAGGTTTTTTGTAATTTGGGTGAGCTGACCCTTTAATCAGCATTCTCTGTGGTGTGATATTTGCTAGTGAAGTTCACTCTCAGCAAACCGAGTTCAACTAAACCTGCATACCAACAAATGGCAGCCCTGGTTTGGTCACAGAATTATTACAGCAGGGTTCAATTAACAAATATTGTTGATTAGCTCCATGTTCAAGTGAAATAACGATTAAATCCCCATCGTACTCCAGTTAGCCCGATATTGACAAATTATTCATCAAGCAGGTCAAAGGCTCTGCTCTTAGAATAGATATTGATATGTTTGCTATGTGTTGTGTTTCACTGTGATTATCCGCCACGCCAGCATGAAAATAGCTGGGGCTTATCCCGGTATTACCATGCCATTATATAGCACTAATTAAAAAATAAAGCATTTCTACTCTTGCCCAGCTGGTATTAGACCCTGTTTAGCCTACAGGTTTGCTTTAAAATGCTCCCTCATTACAGCACCTCAAAGAAATATCATACAATAGCGAGTTGAAAAGGGCAATGCTTGAATGGAGTCTTAAAGGAGAGGCTGTACTTGGCCTTCAAGTATACATTCCTTCAGCTCAGTGCTTCCTCTGTGGTCCCGCTCCCCTGGCCCACCCCCCTCCCAGACAAGACTCAGTTCCCACAGGGGACTCGGCCAAAGCAAACTCCTCAGAGGAAGTCTCCCTCTCTTAGCAAGGAGAGAGAGAGAGAGGGATGTCCTATCATCTGGCTCAGTGGGACCTGCTAGGCAGTAGGATGTGCGAGGAGGGTGTTATGACTCCCTGGCCATGCTATGTCTATGATGTGGTGGTGAGTTAAGCCCGTGCGGCTGCTCTCCTGTGAGGTCAGTGTCAGATTTAGCCAGCAGGTCCCTTGTGGTGTCTGGGAGTGTCTGCTTTCTGACTCTATTATGTCTAGTGCTCCTAGCCTTCCTGGAGCTGTAAACCTCAGGGTAGAAATAGTAGCAGACAGGCAGACATCCTTTGTCGGGAAAACAACAGTCACGTCAGTAATTACAGAGTCTGATTACAGCAGGGCAGCAGTTCTTAGAAAACCACCGGCCTTGAGTCAGGCAGGTGAGGGGTCGAGTCACCAATACTGAGCAGGATGCAGTCAGCCGGAGGTCTGGATTAAAAGAATTGACCTACAGTAGCAAAACCAAACAATATGCTCTGTGCGTGTGTGTGCATGTGTGTGTGTGTGTGTGTGTGTGTGTGTGTGTGTGTGTGTGTGTGTGTGTGTGTGTGTGTGTGTGTGTGTGTGTGTGTGAATGAATGGGTGTGTGTGTAATATGGTTACTGGTTAGACAGGTAGAGACATTTGTAAGGCACGTAAATATGAGGGGAGTGTCCAGACAAACATGTCGTGTAAAACTCTCTCAACCAGCAGTATGAAGAGGCAGAATAGAAATGAGACGTTTATATTAGTAATGGATTTATTGGTAACACTTGGTAACACACCACATATTTAGTATTAGTATATAAACATTTAATTAATAGCTTATAACACTCTAAAATGTAGTTGTAAGCAGATATAAGGACACTGAGTGTTGGTCAGAAAATACAAGTTCTCTTATAAAGACATATTTTACTGCATATTATTACAACTGTGTCTATATTGTCATTCATTATCTGTTTATACACCAGCCTCCACTTATGGGTGACAGAAGGAGTTATAGTTTTTGACAAATACATTAATAAATGCTCATATCTGCTTACAACTACATTACAGTGTGTTGTAAACCATTTATTAAATCTTTACATAGGCAGTATACATAGTAAAGAGTTACCAATTAATCTCTACATATTGTTTTGAGTAATCAAGTCAAGTTGAATTAACGTATTCGTAGAACACCTTTAAAAGCAACAAACTTTGACCAAAGTGTTGAGCAGAGAGAAGAAAAATATACACCAGAAAAATACATAAAAATAACAATGAAAATCAATAATTATGGATAAAAGTACAAATACACAATAGGCATATTTCACAGAGAACTAATGGATAATAAAAACAGACCAGTCATCATGTCATCATAATGGCTGTCAAAAAGCTAAAGAAAAGAGATGAGTCTTCAGACAGCTTTTTAAGATATCAATAAAGGGGGAAGATGTAATAATGAGGGGCAAAGTTTAACTGGAAGTGTGGAATGAAGTGCAGTGATTGGTCAGCAGGTCTGAGGGGTCTGAAGGTAGCCATTTTATAGTTTAGTCAATAAAATGCCAAAAAATAGTGAAAAATGCTGATCACAATTTCCCAGAGCACAAGGTGGCGTCATCTTAAAATTACTTGTTTTGTCTGTTAATCAGTCAAAACACAAAAGACATTCAATTTACAGTGATATAAAGCAGAGAAAGACAACAGATCCTGACATTTTCTGAGCTTGATCCAGAGAATTATTTTTGCTTGATAAATGACCTGAACAGTTAATTAAAATGATTATTAAAACTCTTGGTTTGGTATCTGTAGTTCGGGTATACTGTGCCAGACTTGAACACCTGCAGCCTTGAGCACACAGTACCAGACACACACACACATATGCATGTCTACACCTGCATCCACCCACCTCCCCACACATCCCGACACCCACTCATAGCTCACACACACACACACACACACACACACACACACACACACACACAGACACACACACACACACACACATGCAGCGTCTGGCTTTGTGTCGAAAAGCTGTGAGACATGATTCATTACCAGCCGGGTTTCTCACTTAATGCTAAATGAGGTTTGTCATTAATTTCCATCTTGAGGTGATTACAGCGAGCAGCGATTAAGGTTTCACAACTACACGCAACCCCGCAGGAGTGTTTTCCATTGAGGATTTTGAAGGTAGACAGAGTAATTTGTCTTGAATCGCACATGCAGACGAGGAGATGGGAGTGTTTGCCATTCCTGGAGGCAGAATGTCACAGCGAGAGTAGCAGGCAGGTCTGTGCTGGCCTCTGCCCCTGCCCAGGTAAACATATCCTCTGTCTGACAAGTGCAGACCTGAGGGCTGAGGAGGTTAGCTATCTCAACACATGCTCCTGCAGCTTGCCACACACAGACACATACTATATATACAATCAGTGCCTGTGGAGATTCAGTATTTTATGGCACTTAACAAGACACATGCTTCCCAGGTTTTCTATGCACAGTCTCCCTCAAACATTTCATGACTCTGTGGCCCTGCGTTAACATGCAACTCTCTCTGAACACTTCAACTCAATCGTCTGTCAGATCTGAGTGCAATTACTTTAACTCGTCTCCCTCTCTGTCTCCCTCTGTCTCTATATTGCAATATTTCTGTGGTTCGGGGAGTCGATCTGCTCCACCTGATGGCGCCTCTTCTGCTTGGCAGGGAGCAATGTAGCCCTGCTGGCTGCCAGCCAGACCAGCTTGAGTGTCTGCTCAGCTCAAAGCCCTGCTCTCTCTCACACACACACACACACACACACACACACACACACAAACATGCAGACATGCCAAGCTCAGAGACTGAACGCTTACACAGACGCATCTTCTATCCTCCTTGTCTCTCTGTGACTTCTTTTTCTGTTTGTCTAATTTTCTTCCTCTCTGTGACTCTCTGCTCTTTTACTGTAAAGCTGAATTGTAAGAAGTCAGGTCATGTTATGACAAATCTGTGTGTTGCTTATGAATAATGCCATTTACAGTCATACAGTAGCATTTTTAGAAGTTGTGGGCTCTTGAAATATCCACTGTACTCCATGATGTAATATCTGCTCTTTATCTCTGCAAGGATCATGATGATTAACCATCTATTCTCTATTCTCTCCTCAGTCTCCCAGCCCGGTCCCAGCTAAGAGGTCCAAATTCGACAAATTACAATCTCCATCAGCTGACAAAGACAGGAAACCTGACTGGTTACAATCGCTGTCAAAGTCTGCACACAAGGTTTGTACACTTTGTGTCCATGTAGCTAGTGTGAAACCGGATTTGCCGTTAAGCTCAAAGGTCAAAAGGGTGGCATAAAAGCCATTGAATCATCACATTATCTGTATGACCTGATCGTCATTCGGTTTTTTTAAATGAAGAGGGGCCTTTGAGTGGGTTCGTCGTGGCTGATTTAATGTTCTAGTGGTTTTTTACTGTGAGTTTATCCATTCTTGTTGTTTTGTTTGTTGTTCCAGGATCTGAAACAGGTCCAGCTGAAACAGAGGCCCTCTGCTTTCCGCCCCTGGTCTCCTAAAGCAGCAGAAAAAGAGAAACCAGCTACTCAAAATGAGGTGGAGAGGTGAGTCATATGAGTAAGGCTGTAATAGTTTCAAGTTTAAAGAGATAATATTTACAACAACCGATGAAATTCTTTAAATGTACCTGTATTGCCTCCACAGGTCCTACTCAAAGAGTCACGAGACTTTGGCTGCTCCCAATCTGACACCAGCTCCCCTGGCCCCTCCAGTCCATCCCAGGGACAGCCACGCTCCCGGTAGGCGGCCCGCAGCCATTTCCAGGCCGCTGCAGGAGCTGCATAATGGAGACGCACAACCTGCAGCAAAACCAGCCTCCTCCAGTACCGCCAACCGACCCGACGACATGGACACAGACGGAGAGATTGATGTGGATGACTGTGATGATGGTGAGTACCACAAACCACCTGGAGTTTGGAATAATCCAGAGAAACAGGAAAATTTAACAGTAGAAGAGTCAGTTGATATAAGACACAGATTCTACAGTTACAACTGGTATTACACAGTAAGCCCCACTGGAAATAAGCCATAGTAGAGCTGGTTCAGGGTTCCTGTGCAACTCCGCCACCTGGTGTTTAATGGAAGAAATGCAAGAGAGGGAAAAGTCTACAGATTTTGCTGTTGTGTAGCCTCAAAAAACATGCAATTCTTCTATTTAATTGTAGTATATATATATTTGTAATGTTTTGCAACAGGATCTGTAGAAGGGAGGTTTTAGTTTTTGTTTCATTCTTAGTTATCTTGCTGATACATGTAACTATGAAAAATGTAGGTACTTCTGCAGTTGCCAAAGGGTGTGGAAAGATTCTGGACCACTTTTTAAAAAAAAAAATAGAAATTACATTATAAAAAAAACAACCAAATAGCTATATATCCACACAGTGAGTCAGCTGTAACACCTAAACACCATGTTGCAATTGAGAGTGTGTGAAAACTAGTTTGCAAGTGAGCAGAGGTTGAAACAGTTAGCTAAAAGTAAAGGATGAATGGTTAAAATACAGTAGATAGCTTAAAGTACTGGTGATAGTTAAAGAATGATGGATAAATGGTTGAAATAGCTGTTTGAAAGTAATGGATAAACCATTGCAATAGTTAGCTAATACAATGGGTTCAAATAGCTAGCTAAAAGTAATGGTGAAATAGCCAAGAGCAGTAACAGATAAACAGTAAAAATAGCTGAAAGTAATGGGTAAACAGTTGAAACGTCTACATTCTTTCTATCCAAGTGTAGTAGTACAAATGCAAACATGAAACTGACCTAAACAGTGAGGGTTCAATTGTATGAAAGTATCATCCAGTTTCAAATCAATTCAAATGAACAAATTAGGAGCATGACGGATGGTGATGATTAAGGGGTACGTTTTGTCTATCCGCTGTAAGAGCTCACAATAACAACATTCTTTGAGTATTAACACAACAGTACTTTTGCAATCGCTGTCTTGATAATGTTAAAACTATCTCTCCCTCAGGTCCAGTGCCAGCTTCCTCCCTGGCATCTCCTCCATCAGCCTGCACCAGCATGTCTCAGACTCTGACCCTGCAGAGTGTTGCTCGACCTCAGGAGGGACCCGCCTGGCTGTCAGGGGCCGTTTGCCCAGAGACGGACAGCCTGAGACAGATGCTGTACGGAGGCGTGGACACCAAAGAGGCCCGGGAAAAAGTCCTGCAGGAGATTGTCAGGATGAGAGTGAAGCAGGAGGAGAAGCTGGCAGCTGCTGTGCAAGCTAAACGCAGCCTTCAGCAGGTATCACATCCTGTTCTTGTGAAATGCATGTGTTGAGATTGAAATGACAGCAATCTCTGAATGAATATTAGTGTTTTAAACATGAAACGATTGTGATGTTTTACAGGAATTGGAGTTTGTCAGGGTGGCAAAGAAAGGCCGTCTTCGTGAGGCCATCGAAGCCAAGCGCAACCTGCGAAAGGAGATTGAACGCCTTCGTGTGGATTGGGAGAGGAAGATGAGGGACGCGGACGAGTCTTGTGGGCGGCTGAAGAGAGAGTTAGAGAGGGAGAGACAGCTGCGAGTTTGTGACCAAGGCTGTGAGGCTGAACGTCTCCGGGTCAAGTACTCCACTCAGGTAAGATGTGCGCAAGGTGCCCGTAATCACAAAAAACACCAGTATATAGCTTGTTTATTTGTGATTTTTGATCCTCATTTATACTGACTGCTTTCTGTGTTGTGCAGATTGAAGAGTTGCATTTGCAGCTACAGCAGGCAGAAGCTGATCGTGAGCAGCTGAGACAGGAGCTTCAGCAGGAGAGAGAAGCTCGGCAGAGCCTGGAGAGTGTTGTTAAAGACCTGCAAACCCAGCTGGCCCTGCAGGCCGACAGCAGCCATCCTGGAGACTCCAAGGATGCAAACACAGACGCACACAGACAGACCACACAGCACACCAATGGATCCTAAAGTTGCACATTCAGAACCGGAGAAAAAGGACTCAATAAAAAGGAGCATGGTTAAGGACTTTGTTGCACCTCCTGTTAGGGAAAAGAAACTCAGCAAAATGCAAAGTCAGTTTTGTAGAGGAAAAATCTGTCATATATAATATGATATGATATAAATCAATATTATTATGACAATATATGAATTTTATGAAATGAACTGGAAAGTAGCATGATGTCTGAGCATGTTGTAGAGCGTGAAACTAAGAAAGACTTCTTCAGTGATGAATAACATCTCTCCAGTGACGTCAGAGCCCTCGGTTAGATACCTGACGCTGTCCAAGGATTTTATTTTGGTATAAGCTATTCTAAGATGTGCAAATATAGCCACATAACACTACTTGAATATGAAGGGAAGAAACATGTTGCGCCTGGTGAAACATGAGCAGATGATGAAACTCTTGGTGCCACAAAATATTGGTACACTCATAGGTGTCATTGCAGACCACTGGAAACAAGAGACACCAGTTTACCACTATTTACTTTTAATATCAGCTTGCTTTTTATAACTGTGTAGAGGATGTACTTTTTAAGAAATATTGCTTGCGCAGCACTGTTATTCCACAGGCAAGAAAAAACATCCATATACAAACTTGTACGCATGTATACCAGCTTGTCTACCTTTTGTATTTTATAAACCTGAAGTATTGGAGGTTACGTGGGCTGCCTTCAGGTCCACCACTGTTTTATGCTTAGATATTTTATGGAAGTGTTACTTTTTAATATTATGATGCAACTTTATTTGTTGTTTGAACAATGTTTTCCAGTAATGTTTTTGCAACCAGACCATGTGATAAATAGCAAATATTCTTGCCCACATTAGTGCAGATAAATCTACATATGCCCTCCTAAAAGAAAAAAAAAATTCGATAGCTGTCTGTTTTTGTTGAAATGCGGTACTTCTGATTTTCTATTGAGTATTGTAAAATAATTTATATTCTATAATAATTTGCTGCCTATCAAAAGAAAGCATTAATTTTAGTCACTGGTTTTTGGGGCTCTTAAATCAACAAATGCTGTTTATATGAACAACATTTCTACATATATACAAAATATGGATATATATTTTTTTACTTTAAGAAAAGGAATTGCACTTTTTAAAGAAAAGAACCTTGCATTGTGCATTGTACTCCCTGTTACATTTTTTCAAAACACAAGTTAACATGGACTTTGAATTTAAACACACTTTCCCTCAGTATCCTCTGATGTAAATACAATGATATTGTAAATAAGATTTGTTGGTATGTTTGCTTGCTTCAGACTTAAATTGATTATGAATATTATTTTTTGCTCTTACTTGAAACCAAAAAGAGACTATATTTGGATTTGTAAAATTGCATTTTCATTATTGTCGTATCCCTGAGTATCATTGCAATCACAGGGCATTTAGCAGAATGGATGGACTGTTGGTTTAAACAAGGAGAATGAAACCATCAATGGTTGTGAATTTGACCTTTTTAGGTTTGACACACCAACAGAATATTATAATTTCTCCCTTGGTTTTGTTTATTTGAGAAGATCTTTATTATTTGATGAATTATAGAGTATATATTACACCACAGACCAAAAACTGAAAAATGGATTTGAATTCTCTGCACCTCCAGCTCCCTCATAGAAGCGACACCTTCTCATGGTTTCAACCTTAGGTGCTCTCGTATATTTTAGACAAGAAACACTTTTATGTCTTATCATTATGATACCCTCGCTCAGTATTTGTTGGGTACAGTGTAATAGCAATATCCATTTTGTTCGCTGATGCTGTTGTAGTTTTGGTTTGGAAGTGGGGGTTCACTTGCCTCTTGTTTCAATGTTTTGTCGGAAAACTTGTATAATACCCATTAAAATCTAAATCAATCCTACGGCTTCTGAGAAGTGTTTTTTGTTTTTTTTACCACAATGGAAACTGTTTGTGTGTGTGTGTGTGTGTATTCATTTTTCTTATTTGTATTTGTTGGGATTGGTGCACCACTTTAGTCTAGACAAAAATATCTCAACTTTTGACATCCTAATAACGTTGGTGATCCCCTTACTTTTCATCTAGCGCCACCATCAGGTCAGATGTTTTAATTTGTCTAATACTTTGGTTTATGTAAATACCAAAGTAATACCTGCAAAACTATTGACATTTCCATGAGCCTCAGCTGTACTTTGTGTTTAGTGCTTATTAGCAAATGTTAGCATGCTAACACGCTAAACGAAGGTGATGAACATAGAAAACATACCTGCTTAACATCAGCATGTCAACATTGTCATTGTGAGCATGTTAGCATGCTGACGTTAGCATTTGGCTAAAGGCACTGCTACACCGAAGTACAACCTCACAGAGTTGCGCTGTAGACTTGTTATCCTAACAGATTAAGGAAAAAAAACACTTCTTACATTTTGCAGATAAGGCTACTATTGTGATTGGAAAATACAAAACTTAATATATTGGTATGAGAAACAGTGCATTCAATTAGCATATAAATAATTTTTGAAAAAATCATATAGGCCTACTGAATGATTTCATAGTATAGTAATATAAGAGTGCAGTTAGTCCAGAAACAACAGTGGCATACAGGAAACAACAGTTACTAAATACCAAAATAGCCCTTTTTCACAGCACACACTCGTCAAAGTAGGAAAAGCACAGGTTTCACTAATAACACTAATAATGTCTCTGTTGTATTCAAGTGTCCCAGTGAGCCATGGCAGTGTGACAGTGAGCCAGCATGCACAATACCAGACCCTGAAACTGAAGCAGCTAAATTGAATCAACCAAAATTAACTTTAGTATTTCCACCTGTGCTTTCACACGTAACACGTCATAACGTCTTCTCTAATAAGACAAACAATTTACATCATCAGCCAAATTGATGCAACCGAGAAATCAGCTGGCACACCTGGTATGTATTAATTGTTGTTTAGTAACACAGTTTTTGTAAGCCCCACACAGGTGTTTTCACTGATTAGATCTCTACTCATGCAGGTTGAAATTAGATGGAGCTCTGCTGGGAATTACGTCATATTGCCAGACTGATATAAACTGTTGTCCCACCATCCTAACAGGTGCAACAAAACGTACAGAAGAGTGAGAAACTCTCTGTGCAGGTAAAAATTAGGCAAAATAAATGTAATCACCTGTGTGGGTTTACCATGAACATGAGCTTGAAATCACAAATATACATGTATTTAAAATATTAGTGGGTCTCCTTGCATATTGTAACATGATATACTGTACATACATACGTATATGTGTAGTATATGTCACACAGTTGCCTCTAGGGGGAAATCATTGCACACAGTTAGAGGGTAGACAGCTTGTTAATAGCCAAATTCACCAGTGTGACTATAACCTTGAATCATGATACTGTCTATCAGTTAAATCTACTACAATTTCTACATTTGTTAATGATTAGGACTGCCATAAGTGTAGTTAAATGAATAGTTGCACCCTTCCTATCCCACTCTCTTTCTGCAGAGGCTTACTGGTTGCGTGAAAATCCCTCCATGAAAGCAAGGCTGAAGCCTCACTCCAGGATTACAGCTTGAGGAAGATTTAGTGACTGACACATGTTGCACACTCTTTCTCTGCACACCTTCTCTTGGAGAAAAATAAAAAAATACAGAAGAACCTATGGCTGCTACGCTGGATCACTGGACACATGATGACGAGGAATGAACCTTCAGGATGGGAGTATTGTTACCTGATTCCACGTGGGAAGACTTTAACTGGAAGAAGAGGAAATGCTGACACTTTAAAATCTGCATGACAGAAGCTGTGCTATAAACAAACTTGGCTGAAGAAGAGCCCAGAAGAGTGAGGGGGAGGTGGGTTCATGTGGTGTGAATGGGACAGGAGAGTTGGACTCAAATGTACAGTTCAGGCATGAACAGTGCCCCAGCGATGGCACCTCTGTCTCCAGGGATGAGTGGCAGCCCACCACTATCCTCTCTGTCACCCAAGAAGACCACCTTTCAGTCTTTAGGATCTCTGTCAGCAGGAATGTTCTCACCCCCGCTTGGTAAGAGCTCCTGTCATCAGGCGAAACAGGCCTTGAGTCCCTTGAATTCGCCCACCCCATCCATTATGAGCTCCCCAAAACTCTGGCAGAAAGCGTCCATCTCCAGACTCGCAGAGGAGTTTTTCTGGATTGGTGGCAGTGTGGTGGCACAGCCGAAATGGAGACTGGGTCAGATAGGTAAGATTCACTAATGACTAATTAAAAAATATTGCTTTCAAACACTCAAATTACTGCAGAATGTCAACAGGTTGTTTAGCAGTAGTGCCTACAAGCTGCTGCAAACTAGAGAGGGGATTTTTAAATCATTTTTCCTTGCTGGACACATAGGACATTAACATGATATTTTAAAACCAGGATATGTGAATTTGAGACTTTAACCATGACATTTTCCTGAATTTCCACACAACAGAATGGAGTTGCAAGGAAGCCTGTGAGTAGATAACGGGCATATGGACGGTAGACAATCCTTTAGGATTAGCCTGAATGATGTGCCAGGTTGCGTCACATGTATCTGAGCTTCAGATTACAAACAAAGGTTACCTGCTCTCAGCGCACAAAACAATCACACCACTTCACCATGACCTGAATGTTACAAGAAAATCACTGGATCTGACATGCTATTTTAGTACAAGCACTATGGACACAGCGTTCAAAAGATGCAAGAAATGTCAGCAAAGAAAAGACAGGAGAAATAATTTGAATCACTGTGAGGCAACTGAAAGCTGATGGATTTGTTTGTTGGACAAAGATAATTTGTGCTTGTGTATCTTCTGCCTCTTATCATTAACACATACACAGCTACTTAAATCCCTTTGTGACGCAGCCTATAATCTCATAAACAAGTGCTTGATGGTAAACCTCTACTGGTCTCGGCTGCTTCAGGGATTCTTTTGGGGTTGTCATAACGTCTTCCTGCACACAATCACAACACAACAAGTACTGCAGTATTTCATATATTACAAATTGTCTAAGCAAAATTTGCACTAATAATAATAAGGCACTTTTGTCAAATTAACTGGGAAAAAGTTTAGGCACCAACATAAACTTGGGTTGAATTACCTAGCTTTCAATTAATTTGCACAAGCTGCCTCTGATGTTTGCAGTAAGTAAATGACAATGTGATGATCCCCATGACTAATAGAGAGGGACAGCCACTTGACTCTTGATAAATAATATGTCTCTTTGTGCTCTCCTGTGCAGTGGAGAGGTGTATGTGCACCATGCAGGCTGGCACTCAGATGACCAAACTGAAGGGGAAGAAGAAAGGACTGGTGCGATTCTTTTACCTGGACGAACACAAGTCCTGCATCCGGTGGCGGCCCTCCAGGAAACATGACAAGGCCAAAAGTGAGCCATCACCAAGAGAGTACTGTAAAAACAATGACCATCACTAATTTTAACATTAATAAATAGATTTTACTTCCTTTTCTTCTCTCAATGGGGCTACTATTTAAGTGAGGCTTGCACATAAACCTATTGGTGCATCTATCAGTCACCATATTAATAGCTCTGATACTCCTGTGACTTATCACACTTGGTTTGAACCCCTCTTTGTGTGTTGTTCCCGGCAACATGTGCACATAAAAGTTTGCTCTTGTCCCAGTATGCTTAATGGGGGAACAGGCTGTAAAGAGTTCTATGGGTTATGATGTTTTTGTAAACTAGACACATTATAGGTGTTCACCTTTGACCTATATGGAGTCAGAAAGGTTGGTGACACGGTTTGACTTGAGTAAAGATTAAGCAAAAGTTACTTTGAATAAATGTTTGTTGTTTGTTGTTATTTAGTTGGATTATTGTTTGGTAATGAGTTTTCATATCTGACACCATCAGAAAGAATTCAAATAAAATGCATTTTAACACAGAATTACTCTAGGTGAACCTAACTTCTACATGTATAAATCTTGAAGGAAATTATTTACATCAAATATTTCTGCATTTTTCAATGATAATATGCAATACATCTATATTTGAAGCTAATGCGAGGCTCTGAATGACCCCCAGTACATTTCTCGATCATCTGTTTCAGTAACTATCGATTCCATCCATGAAGTCTGTGAGGGGAAAAAGTCAGAGATCTTCAGGCGGTACGCAGACAACCGCTTCGACCCAAACTGCTGCTTCAGTATTTACTACGGGGAGCGTGTGAAGTCCCTGGACCTGGTCTCCACCAATGCAGAGGAGGCCCGCACCTGGGTCACTGGGCTGAAATACCTCATGGCTGGTATCAGTGATGAAGACAGTTTGGCCCGGAGGCAACGCACCCGTGATCAATATCCTTTATCCTTTAACCTCTCATCTCTAAATGGCAAATACATCATTCCATATTCAACTAATCATATTCCTATAGAGTAGAGGTTAACACACCCATTTGTACACGAAGTTGAGAATAATTTCACAGAACAACACACATGAACTGAGCTGATCCCGATTCTTGTAGTTTCATCCTTAACTGCATCCTCACGTGGTTACAGCAGACTTTCTCTGAGGCCGACAAAAACGGAGATGGCACCTTGAGCATTGGAGAGGTTCACCAGCTGCTCCACAAACTCAATGTGAATTTACCCAGGCAGAAAGTCAGGCAGATGTTTCAAGTAAGATTTATATCCACAAAGGTTAATTATGCAAGCTGCCATAGATTTAATGTGCATGACCTACCATCAAAGCTACCTAATGCTAATGTCAGCATGATGGCATGCTCACAATGACAATGCTAACATGCTGGTGTTTAGCGGGTACAATGTTAACCATGGTCTCCATCTTAGTTTAGCATGTTAGCATGCTCATGTTTGCTAATTAGCGCAAAACTCAAAGTACAGCTGAGGCTGATGGAGATGTCATTAGTTTTGCAGGTATTTGGTCATAACCCAATACTTTTGGTTTATTACAAACTGAAAACTGATGGTGGCACTAGTGGAAAAGTCAGAGATCACCAAAGTTACTACAATTCATCCTGAGGGGAATGTGAACGTGAACCAACTTTCATGGCAATCCATCCAGTAGTTGTTGAAACATTTCACTCAAAACCATGTGTGTCAACTTTATGGTGGCACTAGAGGAAAAGTCAGAGGATCACCAAAGTCAATAGGATTCATCCTCTGGGCACCACGAATGTCTGCACAACATTTCATGGCAGTCCATCTAATACTTGTTGAGATATTTCAGTCTGGACCAAAGTGGTGGACCTACAAACAGACCAGCATTGCCTTCCATCGAACCACACTCCTAGCACGGCTAAATAGGTTTGTATGTGGCAAAAAAATGGCATCCAGCTTAAAATGCTTCTAAACCAGAAAAAAGAGAAAGCATCAGCAAGACAGAACTATAATTCAATTACTTCTTAATGCGTTGATGTTATGGGCAGACGCCCTTTCTCAGTGTGCAATCTGGCAACAGAAAGAAACCTAAAAAGAAAAGAAAAAAAGAAAGGTGGGTCTAGATGGGAAATCCTTTATAGAGGCCTATTCTTTATGATGTTTACATAATTTCAGTCAGAGAAGCAGTAAGACAAAAGGATGGAGATGAAGCCAGCAGACAAATATGTATAGTATTTTGGCAGAACAGTGCAGGAGAGTAGCACAGGAAGGCATATGGCCACCGCTGAACAGATGGCTTTATCTGCACTGCAATATTGCTTTAGTTTGGTAGCTCACTGTCCTCCCCTCCTGATGACGATAGGCTCTGTGAACCAGCTCCATCATGTTTGATGGTGATAGAGATATATCCTTCAGATGGTACATATTTTCTTTGGCAGGGTGGTTATCGCAAATCACGCAGAGTGAGAGCTATTTCTTGCTCATAAAATACTTTTGTCGTTATCTGTAGGAAGCAGACACAGATGAGAACCAGGGCTCTCTGGGCTTTGAAGAATTCTGTTCATTCTACAAAACGATTTCCACACGCCGAGACCTCTACCTGATAATGATCTGCTACAGCAATCAGAAAGAAGTCATGGATCTTCATGACCTCACATGCTTTCTGGAAAATGAACAGAAGGTACAACAAATTGTAAAAAGTTTCATGCCAATCTTTCATGTTTGGTGGAAAGATCTCCCTATTCTGTGTATTTATTTATTATTAAGTTATTATACCTGTGATTGTTATTAAATCAGACCCCATTTTTGACACTATTCATGGTCAGCATTCAATATATTTACTTTCTGTTATCACCTCTCTTTTTAGTTGTTGTTGGTTATAATTTTATCTAATTGATATCAGCCTCACTGTGTATAGGGATTTGAAGAGAATAAAAGAAAAAGTTACGATAAAAATAAGCTAAGTTTGAATAAAACAGATATAAGAGTAGAATAAAAGTTACAGCGCAGTGCAATATACAAATGTATAGTCCCAGATTTAATTTAATTAAAGGCATACAGGGTAAACAGAAAAGTTTTAAGCCTCGATATGAAAGAACTTAAAAGAACTTTAAAATTTCTTACTGCTGCTAGTTCACAGTAAAAACACTAAACTTCTGAAACATATACTATGTGTAAAATATTGAATCAGTTAAACCAAAAATGACTTTGCTACTGTTTTATTTGCAGATGCGAGGTCTGGCCAGAGAGCATCTAGTTGACATAGTGGCCAAGTTTGAGCCATGTCCTGAGAACCTGCAGCGTATGGTACTGGGTATTGATGGTATGGGGAAACTTATTTAACAATGCATACGAGCACTGAGAAGCATCAGTAACATCACGTATGTCACCTGAACCAGACATGACATCAACACACAAACACCTGGTCTGAAACTCTCTTCCTTCAGGTTTTACTAACTTCATGAGGAGTCCTGCAGGTGATATCTTCAACCCCGAGCACAATCAGGTGAACCAGGACATGACGCAGCCCTTGAGTAACTACTTCATTGCCACCTCACACAACACCTACCTGACAGGAGACCAGCTGCTCTCTCAGTCTAGTGTGGAAATGTACGCTTATGTTCTCCAGGCCGGCTGTCGCTGTGTGGAGGGTAAGAGCCTGCAAAACCAGAACTTCAGCTCTCTTCACTGTAATTTCACAACATTACAGACAAGGTGACTCACTCCTTCTTTCTTTCTCCTCTCTCAGTGGACTGCTGGGATGGGCCTGACGGGGAGCCCATTATTCATCATGGCTACACCTTGACTTCCAAAATTCTCTTCAAAGATGTCATTGAAACAATTAACAAATATGCCTTTACAAAATCACAGTAAGTACTTCTGGTTCTTGATACTGACAATAGAAAGCATCATGCCTGTGCGTCATGCTGGCTCGGTACTCAGGTATCATCACCCCCCACCCCCCACCCACCCCACCCCAAAGGTATCCAGTGATCTTGTCCATAGAGAACCACTGCACTGTGCCTCAGCAGAAGAAGATGGCTGAGTATCTGAGAGAGGTGCTACAGGACAAACTGGATCTGTCCAATGTCAATGTACATGAATGCAAGAAGCTTCCCTCCCCTGAGATCCTGAAGGGGAAAGTTTTAGTCAAGGTAAAGTTGTTTTTAGCAACATGTGCTGCCATATGCTGTTCAATTCTGAGCTAAAATGATACTCACACAAAGTATTAATAATATGCAGCACACAAAACACACCACCACCACACATGGACTTATAATATTCAATCATTAATTCTTGTTTCCCAGGGAAAAAAGCTGCCAGCAAACATTGATCCTGATGCAGAGGAGGGTGACGTGTCTGATGAAGACACTGCTGATGAGGAAGAGGAGGAAGACGACGATGAAGATAACGCACAGGCAAATAGACAGATAGATAGATAGATAGATAGATAGATAGATAGATAGATAGATAGATAGATAGATAGATAAGCATAATTATTATGTTTGACTGTTTTAGGATGGGAATAGTGTTACCTCTGCCAATCAAACCAAAAAGAAGAGGCGCTTTGGCAGATCGATCATAAGGAGCTTCAAACGGAAGGTCAGCCCTTTGCTTATTTTCTCAACCTATTTTTATATGGCCCTTCTACTTGTTGTACACTTTTCCCAGCATCAGAAAAATTGAAAATAAAACATTTTACTGGAAAAAAATGTTTAAAAGATTGTGTAAACATGGAGGTGAGTGCTCTTTTTTTCAGAGGAAAAAGAGTATCAGAGTGAAAAATAAGGTGGCGTCTGATGGCGAGTCAGACCACAGCAGCAGCAAGGAGAGGACACAAATTGTTTATCATCCAAAGTAAGGCTAGTCATTGAGTTAAGTAGTTTTAGCTATTTAACACTGTTAGTATCAGCGGTTAGACTTGTACTGTATGCCTATAACTCTCCCTGCAGGAAGAGGAAAACAATGAGGTTGTCCCGAGCTCTATCTGACCTGGTCAAGTATACAAAGTCTGTCCGAGTGCATGACATAGAAACACAAGGTAAAGGGTCTTTAAAGTGAACATCCAGCCTGAAATCTTTCTCACATATAATCTTACAGTTCACTGTATATTTCAGGAATGGATGTTTGATGTTGTCTTTTTTCTGTCTGGCAGCATTTGCGAACAGTTGGCAGGTATCATCCCTCAACGAGACTGTTATGAACCAGATCTTACAGCTGAAGCCGGGTGAGTTGGTCCGTTTCAACCAACGCCAGCTTCTAAGAGTCTACCCGTCCAACTACAGAGTGGACTCGAGCAACTTCAATCCACAGCCATACTGGAATTCAGGATGCCATATGGGTAAGACCGGCACGGTGACTACAGTACTGAACTACTTTTAGAAAATTACAATCAGAGGTCTTTTTAGTAGCAGATTTTCATTTATGTATATATGTTGATGTTTCATTTTAGTTGCAATGAATTATCAAACAGAGGGCCGTATGCTTGAAATGAACCGAGCCAAGTTCTCAAGCAATGGAAACTGTGGATATATTCTGAGACCTAAGTGCATGTGTAAAGGTATGTGTATATGCATATTGTGCAGAGTTAATGGAAACTGTCCCTTTGTGAGGGGGTAGTCAATTTTCTTGTTTTTTCTCAGCTGCCTTCAACCCCATGTTGGAGGATCCTCTACCTGGACACAGAAAGACTCAGCTAATGCTGAAGATTATCAGTGGACAGCAGCTTCCCAAACCCAAAGACTCCATGTTTGGAGACAGAGGAGAGGTGAGGCCAACACACTGCAGACATAATTTATTATTGAGACACCTCACAAACCTTTTAAAAAGATCTTTTTCAACACTAAAATGTTATTTTTGCTCATGTTTTTGTACTTCCAGATTATCGATCCCTTTGTTGAGGTTGAGATAATCGGTATACCTGTTGATTGTTCCAAGCAGCAGACCAGGGTGGTGGACGATAATGGTATGTGCACAAAATGCATCTTGCTATACAAACCTCAAAACAGACAGCCGACTTTACTATTTTTCAGTCTGTGTAACTTCCTTCTACTTCAGGTTTTAACCCAATGTGGGAGGAGACCCTCGTCTTCAACATTCAAATGCCACGGATTGCCCTGGTGCGTTTCGAAGTGTGGGATCATGATCCTATTGGACGAGATTTCATTGGACAGAGGACTGTTGCTTTCACCAGTATGATGCCAGGTAGATTATGATCTGTTATGCACACAAAAATGTAAAGTCTGTGTGTACAAGTTTTTTCAAAATCTTCTCTAATGAGGAAAATATGTGTTTTGTTTACAGAAAATATGCTTATTCACTTTCTTGCAGTGAGTTAGAAGAGAAGATTGATACCACTCATATGTTTGTCAGATCAGTAAGGCTACAGTCAGCCAGTTAGCTTAGCTTAGCATAAACAGTTGAAACATGGAAAAACACACTTACAAAATCTGCCTACCAGCACCTCTAAAACTCACTACTTAACAAGTTATATCCTGTAGTAACTTCCTGGAGTCTCACCGTGATGCAGCAACCTCCTGGAGTGTTGTCACTCCAGGAGGTTGCTGCAACTGCAACTTGTCATTTCTTCAGTTTTTGTACAGATCAAACAAAGGAGATATAAGATGTTAATTAGTAAAGCATATAAGCAAATTTTGAATGATTCCTTATATGAATGAAATTTAGGTTAAAGTGATTTTTTATGCAAAATTTGTAGGTTATCGGCATGTGTACTTGGAGGGCATGGCAGAGTCGTCCATCTTTGTTCATGTCGCTATCAATGATATAACAGGAAAGGTAAGCTACTCTGAATAAACTCAAAATTTACAAATTTAATTTCAGCTTTATCCGACAACTCTATCTTAAAACCTTTGGTGTCCTTTGTCAAAACAGATCAAACCCACAAATGCAGTGCAAGTGGCCAGAAAACACATCCAAAAAGCTGCCCAGAAGCACATGAAGCATCAAAAGCAGCCTTCTCTAGACTTCTCTGTCCTGTCCTCAGAAGACGGACGCGCTCTGTACTTCCGCAAAGATCTGGACACCATCTCTCAGGACAGCAGGAATGGGGAAATGTCTCCTCTGGTTCAAGGGCCAGCAGCCAAGGCTGCCATCCACAAAGGGGCCATGAGTGAGCCAGTGAGGCGAGCTCACAGAGTTAAAATTCATGAACCACCAGAGACAAGGAGAGGGATCTTCAGCCGGATGTCCTCCACTGACTCCCACCACATGGGGGCTGCTCCCTGTGTGAAAGCGGATATCTTTGACCTTGAGACCTCTTCCCAGGCTTCTTGCACTGATGGTCCTGCTCCTGACAGCCAAAATGCAATTCAAGAAGAGGTGGAGAATGAACCTAATGAATCACCAGAGTCAAACTGTGCTGAGCAGGAGACAGTTCAGACATTTGAACCACAGCAGCCTGAACAATCTCAGGAATTACCAACAGAACCAGAACCACAGAACGACATTGCCATTGAACCCGAGCAACCACCAGAAACTCAGAGTCAGACTGATTCACCCCCTCAGCCTCAGCCTGTGCCACAGCCTCATCTCCAGCCTGAAGCCAAACCCTCTCCACTTATCCCTCCATCGTCCCCTGCCAGGGTGAGGCGGACCTTAGAGGCTCCAGCCACCCCCCGACCGTCCACACCAATACGAACAAAGGCCCGCTCACGCAGTTGCCCTCGAAAACAGACTACCTCTTCTCAGACACCGATGGTGAACCGCAAGCCTACTTTCCACTGGCAGACACAGCGACCACAGAACTACAGCAGCTACAGCAGCCAGATGAGGCCCATACCCAACGGCCTCTGCCTGTCTGACAGCACATCCAACAGCAGCGACGGTAGCACTGACAGCCTGGAGTTTGTGCCCTCCTGCGTGCCAGCCGGGGTAGAGCAACGTGAGGGCACCCTGCAGAGGGAGATGAAGGCCCTTTTTGACCATAAGATGAGAGAGATCCGCTGTAAGTCGCCACTTTTTCTAAACGGTGAGTCATAGATGATGTGTGGTTCACATTTGCAAAAGTAAAAGTAAAAAACTGCAGATAAGTTAAGTGTCTGTGTTAAATCATGGCTTTTGTTTTTACTGTTTTTTTTCTTTTAGATTAGACCACAAACTCCAAAGACAACAACGTCCTTCAGAAGACAATTAAAAAGAGTAACAACACAAATACAAAAAAGCACAAAAAGGAGGTGTGGGAGGATGATGAGGGGGACAGAGTCACAAAGCAGTTCTGATTTTCTTTGTAGATAAATGGGAAGACACCACACAGAATTACACAACTAGACAGTTTTTATTCTTTTTAGGCCTGCTGTAATGTTTACAATCCACACTGTTTTTATGAAGGAAATGCATTTTTAAAAAGAAATTGATGAAGTCATGTGATGCCATTGCCAACTGTACAAAACAGCATGATGCAGAGTCGTAAAAAAGTAACAGTAAACTTAGAAAAAACAGTAGTAAAAGTACATGAGCACTATTTTCAGTTTTCAAGTGTAAACACTGATCATTTTAATAACATTTTTTATTATTTAAACTATAATCTTTGCTTTTTCATTGAAATTGTAGCGTCCGTACTTGAAAAACAATAAAATTATTATTTTAATAAAATGTTAGTTTTCTTAACTTTTAAATGTAATGCTTTTTTTATCTGATGTGTCTTTGCAAGTAAGAACAATTCAAAACCTACAGTTAAGTTAATGTGCCTGTCAAACATTAGAACAAATTCTGAAACAGCTATCAAACCAAAAACACTAAAAGTTAAAAGAATCACAGTTCTTCAGACTCGTTAAAATGACATGTTTCCAGAATGTTCTTATGCCTTTTCTTTGTCTTTGTCTACATTTTCCTGGGGTCTGTTTGCATTGCTCGTCCTCAAGCGCAGACTCAGCTCTTCAGTCAGCACAGTGCAGCAGGATTTCTGTGGGAAGGACACAGAAATTAAAACAGTAGTGAAACAAATAATTTCATTAACATGTGTAACAGATTGTGTTGTCTTTAAATGGTTGCAGCCTTCAGGCTTATGAAACTATTTAAATTCCTGTTGAATAAATACAAATACACATTGTGGAGCAAAAAGCAAGGCTGTTTGATTTAGAGTCTGAAAAGTTAACACTTCGGAGATGGGTGTTTTATTCGCCTGACAGATGTGATTTGGGAATGCACTTGCACAAACCCTCTGCTCAGCTGCACTTCTGCGGCTCTTGGAGGTGAGCTCCAGGACAGCCAGCAGTGCTCCCAGCCCCAGGCCCAGGGAAAGAACCAGAAACATCCCCTTGAGGCTGTGCGGCTGCACAGGTGAAGACTTGGCTTTGTCTGCTATGCAGCTGCTGGCCCACCACTTGCTTCGCAGGTACGCTAGCTCCCCTGCCTCGCTCAGTTGTAGAATTGCCACACTGAGGTTCTTTATGATGGGTGAGCCTTGAGGAAATTGATAGGTTTAATGTTAATAATACCATTTTTATATTTTTTGTTTAAATGTCAATGAAATGAGTAGCCTCACCAAGGGCGGCAGCAATGCTGTATCCCCTCATGCCAATGACTTCATGTGCTCTGACCAGTTCACAATGGCGTGCTACTGCCAAGTCCAAAGAAACAGACTCTCCAATAAAGGCAAAGTTTCCCTCTTTTGCACGCTGGACCCCTTCGTCCATAGATGACACAAAACTCTTAGTTCTCTCCATGTGTTCATAGATTCTGCGGTACACTGGATTGTTTGAATTCTGGATGAAGGAAAAACAGAATTAGAGAAACGGCAGTGAGATGGGGGATCCATAATTGATCCGATGTTTGTACCTTGAAGAAGGCAAGGGTGGAAGAGCCAGCCAAACAGCCGTACTCAGTCATGTCCTGATTGGCCAAGTCCTCAAACCCTTTCACTGTCAGATGAGTGGACTCAGGGGTCTTAGAGGAGCTGAGGTTGGAGAAATAACAAGCCAGGAGGACGACGGAAAATAACCACCAGCTGCAGCAGATGACACGTCCTGAAAGAGCTTTGGGGTGAGGACCAGCACCTGGCAACACAAAAAGAGTACAGTAAAAAGAAAAATGTCACAAGCCAAGAGGGAGAGAATTTCCAGAAAAGAAAGAAATCAGCCTAGAGATTCTCTTCTCTATTTGGTGGCATACAAAGTGTCTGGCTAGTTGGCTGTTTACCTTGTAGAGTCAGAGCTCCAGCTGTGTACCACAGGCTGTGGAGGAGGCTGAATCTGTTCTGCTCACTCTGAGGCTGACTCCATTCACATGGACTGAGTCTGCATTTGCATAAAAATATTATTTATTAATGTGACCGCACGCAAGGGGATTCCACTGCCAGCAGAAATGTGACTATATCCACAGACAAAAAGTACACTTTTTTAAAAAATGAAACGTTCACCAACCTGGCAACTATAAAGACGCAAGCAGCAGTCCCGAGGTAGGCAATAAGTATGCCGACCCAAGTCTCAGCTGTAAAGGGGGTCAGGAAATCAAAGAAGCCAGCTCCCTCTGAGATGTCCTTCCTCAGTAGGATGCTGATTCCTGTCTGCATGAACGGTTTGGTCATCCCCACCGCTTTCTCCCGAGCTGCAGTGAGAGTCAGCGGAGCAATCGCTAGGTCCACCTCCTGTAGGGAATGCATAAATACTTACTTTAAGAATTCAAGAGATTTTAATTGCACCAACAACCCTGCTGGTATTTTTCACACCACATATTCACTTGTTTTGAAAGTATCACTTGTGAGTCACAGATGCAAGCTGGGTAATTCAAGCTTGCTTCTGCAGAGTGGTTTGCTGCCCTTTGACCCCTCCAAATGTCAGTTTTCATGTACTTACGCCTCTCACCACCTCTCCAATCATCCCATTCCAGTTCCCGTTCTCATCCTGTCTGCCGTATGAACCATCTTTCACCAGCTGCACTTTGTACTTGAAGCCCATTTTCTTGGCTACTTCAGACAGCAGGTCCATGCAAAAGCCCTCCATTTGTGTGCCTTTGGACATTGCATATGGCTCTTGCTGAAAGAAAATGTGTCAAAAAATAAAATGTAATGTGTTTTATCTTAAATTGTGTATTTACTTTTACTGTAGGGTCGAAAGAAGCGAATTAACTACCTTTATTGTTGTGATTCTCAGCTCTGATTGCACTGATGTTGCAGGAGAAAAGGAAGGAACACGTTAGTATGATAGCTTTTAGATACACACATCATCATCATCACTCATTGTGTCTATAAAAACTGGGAAGTTAGGAAGTTATGAGGGAGAATAAATTAGTGGTTCACAACTTGGGGGTCAGGACCTCCCCTAAGGGGTCTTAAGATAAAATTAAGGGGTCACCAGATGATTAAAGGGAAAATCTGTTACAGAAAAAAAAATTCTGGATTTTCTCAAATTTTTCCAGGTTGTTTTTCTGGTGAAATACTGGATATTTTTATCTCTTCGGGCCTTTAAAAAATAATTTAAATAAGAAAAAATTGAAAAGAAAAAAAAAAACTCTTTGGTTGAACTGCTCATAGTTCATGTCCACACTAAGGCCATAACCTGTGATGAGGGGTCACAAGTACACGTTGGCTCAATTTAAGGGATCGCATGCCAGAAAGGTTGGGAACCACTGGAATAAATAATGGGGATACATTAAAGTAACAGAGTAACTGATTATTATTTTTAGCCATGTTAGCAACCCACTTTCGGAACCATTGTATTACATGCACCATTTGTCTTGACTATGAAAAGTTTAAAGTTAAAAAGGTACAAGGGGCAATAAATAATGTGAATACATTAGAGTAAGAAAGCAGCTAAGTACTTGTTTATTTTGACTGACAAATGTTTTTCACAGCTGAGTTTTTTACCCTTTAGAAGAATCAAAGGCCCCTTTGTGCATTGGCCATCTTCAGACTTTACTCTGACATGCAGAGATGTCTGAGGTGAATTTTGGGGTGCATGTATTGACCTTCCAGTCACAACTGGTTTCCGGTATCCTAGAGATCTGGCCACTCTCCTCGCCT
This sequence comes from Maccullochella peelii, assembly GCA_002120245.1. Classification (NCBI taxonomy): domain Eukaryota; kingdom Metazoa; phylum Chordata; class Actinopteri; order Centrarchiformes; family Percichthyidae; genus Maccullochella; species Maccullochella peelii. Next base: position 82,899 of record LKNJ01001645.1, read on the forward strand.
ATTTGAAAATGGTTTGCACACCACAATCTATTTAGAGCAACATTTTAATTCAAAGAGTCTCAGTGCCATGGCACTGTGAGATGAGAGGGCAGTCAAAGAGTATCAAAAGCTTCAATTCAGGCCAAGGCCTTGGGGATCCATCACCACAGGGTGATCCTGACAACCATCAGATCCTCCTTTTCAAAAGATGACACGTATACAAGCTCTTCAAGCCCCTGTCACTTTTTGGCCACTCTGAAACAGAGGGCCTTTCTTTGCTCTATACAGTTGATTTATTACTGTTTTTTGTGAGGGTGTCAACTGGCTTGCTTCCTTTTCTGTTTTTCTACAAGAGTTGGACAGGATGTGGCGCTACACTTTGATATTGATCTGAGCTGGCTGTTTATGTATTTATGTCTAATCAAGCCTGAGAAATTTCTACCAAATCCAGCAGTGAAAACATGATGAATTTGGCATCGAAAGAAAGCAAGCTGCCACCACACTGAATTACAAATGCAGTGACCCGGTCAAACTTTGAAATATCAGTGTAAACTGACAAAGCAACATTTTCTACTGTTGTCAGTCAGACCAACTTCTACATCAATGCACATTCAGTCACTTTCAACATGGTTGGAGGTTAAAAATTGGTCAGTGTTAGCTAACAAACCTGGTTAAATCTGTTATATTGATTGTGCGTGTTAGTATTATGTCTGCGTAAGTACAAACCTGTAATAATAAATAGTTCCTTACCTGCAGTGCACACTCCCATGTCCAGGAAAACCCCAGCAGACAATACAAAGAAGCCAAACAACATCCTGATTCTCCTGATTTGCATCCTACAAGTTATTAAAAAAAAGACAATTAGTGGTTGGTTGTGCATCAGATGAATCACATGGATAAACTTAAATAAATGTAAATCAAGACCTTTCTTGATACAAATGCAAACATGTGAATCAAATCAATACATTAAATCGTGACACTGACAATCAGTGAGGAGAGTACATATGACAGATGTTCTTACCTGACAAGAGTCCAAGATGTGACTGCTGGATTGACGCACCAGACTTCAGACAGACCCCAGTGAGCTCGACTGTGATGCAGCGTGATCTGAAGTTTAACAGATTCAAATGACTTAAGGCAGCCAACGGAGTTTTTGTGGGTGGAGAAAGTGGAAGAAATTTGAAGGGGTGGAGAGAAGCAGCATGACGTACAAACATATAGCTTCCACTGTGGAACAAAATGTGGCTAGTTATACTAAAAATGACTCTCACGAATATCTTAATAATATAAATGAATATCACTGGTTTTATGATATTTACATGTGAATAAAGAACAAAGCCAGTCAAAAGCCAGTAACTAGTCCATGCATTTGTTACGTCTAGACTGGATTATTGCAACTCCCTATTATCAGGCTGCTCCAATAAGTCCCTTAAGACGCTCCAGTTGATCCAGAATGCTGCGGCACGTTTATTGACAAGAACCAGGAAAAGGGATCATATTTCGCCCATATTAGCTTCTCTGCACTGGCTTCCCGTAAAATCCAGAATAGAATTTAAAATCCTTCTCCTCANTAGTTAAACTTCAAGCATGCCTCAAGGATATAAAAACCTGGAAGACCAGCAACTTTCTGTTGTTAAACTCAGACAAAACTGAAGTTATTGTACTTGGTCCCGAACAGCTCCGAAACACATTATCTAAAGACATAGTTACTCTAGATGGCATTGCCTTGGCCTCCAGCACCACTGTAAGGAATCTCAGAGTAATCTTTGATCAGGATTTGTCCTTCAACTCCCACATAAAACAAACTTCAAGGACTGCCGTTTTTCACCTACATAACATTGCAAAAAATCAGGCACATCCTGTCTCAAAAAGAGGCAGAAAAACTAGTCCATGCATTTCGTACGTCTAGACTGGATTATTGCAACTCCCTATTATCAGGCTGCCCCAATAAGTCCCTTAAGATGCTCCAGTTGATCCAGGATGCTGCGGCACATTTATTGACAAGAACCAGGAAAAGGGATCATATTTCGCCCATATTGGCTTCTCTGCACTGGCTCCCCGTAAAATTCAGAATAGAATTTAAAATCATTCTCCTCACCTACAAAGCCCTTATTGGTCAGGCACCTTCATATCTTAAAGAGCTCATAGTACCCTATTACCCCACCAGAGCACTGCGCTCCCAGAATGCAGGGTTCCTTGTGGTTCCTAGAGTCTCTAAAAGTAGAATGGGAGCCAGAGCCTTCAGCTATCAAGCTCCTCTTCTGTGGAATCAACTTCCCGTTTGTGTACGGGAGGCAGATACCCTCCTCACATTTNTGCTTCCCTTTCTCTCCTCTTTCTATCTATCCTTCTGTTGCTCTCTCTCCTCTTTCTCGCTTTCCTTCTATTGCTTTCTCCGAGTGTTTTCTGCCTCCAGAGCTGTGGAGTCTTGACCTGTGGTTGCAGAGCTGTGGAGTATGGATCGGTGGTTGCGGTGCTACGGAGTCTGGATCGGTGGTTGCGGAGCTACGGAGTCGTGATCTGAGGTTGGTTTTGCTGCGGAGTCGTGATCTGAGCTTGCTTTGCTGCGGAGTCATGATCTGAGGTCGAGGAGCTGCGGAGTCATGATCTGTGGTTCCGGAGCTGCGGAGTCGTGATCTGTGGTTGCGGAGCTGTGGAATCTGGATCTGTGGTTGCGGAGCCTGGATCTGTGATGCGGGCCATCCACTGCCCCGTGCTGCTGCTCGGCAGCCGGTGCTGTTATTGTTGTTTTGGACTTATTATTAGTATTACTACTACCACATTGCTACTACTTTTATTTGTATTAACATTAATACCATTACCACTGCTATTACTTTACATCTGTATGTAGAACTGAACTGCGCTGTGCTACTGCATGTTTGCTTTCCTCATGCTCTCTCTCTCTATTTCTCTATCTCTCCCTCGCTCCCTCCCTCTCTCTCTCTCTCCCTCGCTCTCTCCTCAACCCAACCGGTCGAGGCAGATGACCGCCCACCCAGAGCCTGGTTCTGCTCAAGGTTTCTGCCTGTTAAAAGGGAGTTTTTCCTTGCCACTATTGCTTGTGCTTGCTCTTGGTGGGAATTGTTGGGTCTCTGTAAACATAAGGAGTTGGTCTAGACCTGCTCTTTATGGAAAAGTGCCCTGAGATAACTTTGTTATGATATGGCGCTATATAAATAAAACTGAATTGAAGTTAAAAAGACTAAATTGCCATTTCATTTATCAGGCTAGGTTTGCCAAAGTCAAGTCTGACTGCATCTTTGCAGGTTAACACACCTGCAAGATTGCAGACCCTTCTTGACCTCATATTTGTGATGCAAACGGAGGTAAGCGCTTATCAGTTGTTTGAAATGTTGCTGAGCCACAGTAACTTCACCTTGTCCAAATTGAGCTTCGATTGTCTCATACTGTGGGATGCAAGCAATTTGCTTTTCAAGTCATTGTAATTGACATCTGATTCCAGTCAAAAGAGACCTATTGTTTTCTAAGCAACATCCCACACCGATGGCTCCTTGATGCATGTTTACTCTCCAGAAGATTGAAAGCAAGCAAGCAATTTTATCATATTCACTCCCCGGTTCAGCACAAATTGGCCACTGTAGCTTGACTACTACTTCTGTCTGTATGATGCATCTAGTGTGTGCTACCTAGTTGAAATGACGCAACGCTATGGATGCAGTCAGGTGAGTTTCACTGCTAGCAATCCCTGCAATTGCATACACATCCTCCTACAGAAGCTTGGTTTTGGAACTGTCACATTTTTCCATCCCAAATTTAAAACACTGCTTTTGCCTGTGAAACTTTGTCGCACCTGCAAATAACCTGGTCTGCACACATCCTGTGCATTATAAAGTTCATCACATGATCTCACCCTCCCGCTTTCTGACACACTCGCTATGACGCTCTTTCACATTGGAGGTGTTTAAGTGCTTCTCGGATGTTTTGAGGATATCCATAGTGTGCTGTGTATAATGGCTTGTCTCTCATCCATTATGTTGAGGCTTAACTTGATTGAAGTGCATTATGGGTGGAGAAACAACCTGTAAATGGTACAAGTGCTCTGGTTTCACCCAGAAAGAGTCTGTATTCCCGCATGTCAGACAATTACATCAGAGGGGAGCAGTGTGGACGAGTGAGATACAGGTGGGGAGGTGGGTGGAGCAGTCAGGTGATAGGGAAAGAAGGGAAAGCACTGAAGGGCCTGGGGGAACAGATATGTGGCTGGAGAGGAGGGAGACAGACTGTGACAAGGCTAGCATCATTCCTATTTCCCAATACAACATGATGGAAACTTCACAATAATAACAATAATAAGTGTGAGGCTGATATTTCATACTATGAGTAGTTTAATGAATTGTCAACTGTCAAAGCCATTTTAACGTCACAACACTATGCCTCGTAGGTTCCCATTAGCGAACTCTGAAGGGGTGCAGACTTACAGAAAGTGTACATAAAGGCCTTAAAGAGGTACAGCACACTTAAA